>JAQIXA010001604.1:0-23468 GCA_034699045.1 Nanhermannia cf. coronata Gr-Ori-00579
GTCGTTGTCATTGGACCAGTTGTCGTTGGACCAAGTGTCGTTGGACCAGTTGGTTTTTGGATCAGTTGTCGTACAATCGTTATTTATGTTATTTTAATTTTATTAATTATAGGATTGTCTGGAAAGAAATCGCACAACATACCCTCCCTTTCATGTGGGACAGTCATGATGTTTACTTGACTCTAGCTGGATTTTTATTTATAAATTGTGCTGAAATGAAATCGTAAGTTTTTCTTGCTAATCTAAATATACTTATTTTATGATGTTTATATTGTATTTTATAGGTTTTATAATGACTCGAGGATATTATGGGAGAATATAGAAGATTTAAATGTGATTACAAAATTTACATCACCATCACTTTACCATCTGAGAGAAATTTTACATCAAAAGGAAGAGAGGCAGAAGAAGCAGGAAGAATTGAAAAAACAGCAACAAATTCAACAACAAATTCAGCAAAATTTCACATCAATTGTTCAACAACAGCAACAAATTCAGCAACAAAGTAATATTATTCCTGGAGCTAAAAATACCTCACCTGAGACGATTTCTCATTTGGCTCGATTAATTCATCAAAGGCATCTTAATGTGAGTGTTTCGAGTGTTCTTCAACCAGCCTTAAACCAAAATCAAAATCAGCAATTAAATTATAATAATACACCCTATAATGGTGGTAGTAATTTAAATAATAGTGGTGGTGGTAATTTAAATAATACAACAAGTGTTATAGTGCCTTCTCCTACTCATACTGTTAATAGTTATGCTTCACCATCATCAGCTGGAAATCAACCATCACCATCCCCACCAACATATAATGAAGCTTTAAGCCGAAGAAATAGTCGACATAATAGTATTGAAATTCTCGATAATACGACAAGTCCTCTGAATAATTATGGTAATTTAACACCCAGCAGATCTTGTAATAATTCAAGCCCGAATGCTACCATTACTTATCATTATGGTGAGAAAAGTCCGAGATCTATAACTCCAATACAACAACACAGAGTTCTAACACCAATTGCTCCAAAACCAGTTCCAGCAATTCCAATGATTTCTGTCTCGGCAAATAATCAAAATCTTTTTACACTTCCAATGACTCATGTACCGAATGTTGCAGCTTTTCCTTCACCACCTAATGTTGTTTATCCTCAGGCTTTGGAACAACAACAATTACAACAACAACAGCAACAAATTCAACGTCAACAACAGCAACAACAAAGCCTACTACAGCAACAACTACTACGAAATCAGACAGGGCAAAACAACAGTCAGAATCAGCTTTATCATCAAATAAATCACCAAAATCAAAATTATTCTGGGACTTCTAGAATGCCTTGTACACCATCAGTGTCTGTTAATAGCAATTTAAATAACCTTTTAAATACTCCTTCTACTACTAATTATAATTTACCACCACAGAGACAACAACAACCGGTTTTATTTAATTCTCAAAATACTCTAAATTTTGTAAATAACCCAATGTTATCAGCCATGCTTGGAAATGCACCTCTTCCTCCTGCTCCTGGTCCTGGAAATAATTGCAATCAGTTGTATCAACAGCAACAGCAGTCCCTGCCAAATAATAATAATAATAATAATAATGGTCGAAATGACTGGGATCCTCTATTATCTCTATCTCAACAACAAAATAATAATCAAGGTCAAGGTTATGATGGACATCCACCAAGATGATAGTGTTAAAATAATGGTTTTTGAGACAAGAAAAATTTGATAAAACAAATCTCTCGAGTTTAAGATTTCTATTTCGAATATCGACATCGATCTTGAAAAATTTTGACTTTTAAATGCAATAAATACGTTGCAATTCGTAAGTATTAAAGTGATTCTTTAATTGTTTCAATTTAAGGCCAAATACCTACTTAATTTTCAAAAAAAGCTATAAAAATTTACTTAAATGATAGCTAAATACTTAATTTTACAAAATCTCTCATTTAAAAATCTCTCATGATCTATTCTATAGATTTAAATACCTATATGTATATTATTATTTGTTCAATACTTGATATTATCTATATATTTATATTTATTCTGTAATTATGTTTTTTGTGAAATCAACCTGTTTTTTTTTTACTTAAGAGTTTAGTTTTACATTTTTGTTCTTAATATAATTATGTTATGTTAATTTTTAGGCCTTTATAATGTACTTTTAGTGTCGTTTTTTGTTGAAAGAAATCTTTAAAAATCTAATTAGGTATTATACAGGGTGGTTTTTTGCCGAGGTACCAGTGGTTATATTTGAATAACTCGAAAGACATCATCCCGATTTCCATCATATACATCTCATTCGATAGAGGTTGAACAAACTTAGATATTATATAGAACATCTCATAATCCAGCTATACTAATTACTGCGATAGGTTTATTTTAAGAGAAACCGTTTCCTTGTTCAATTCCCAAAAAATTTCAAAAATTTGAATTTTCAATAAAAATTTTTTCCTAATCACCCTAACTTTTGAAACCTTTGAGCTAGCAGCCTCTATTTGGTGTCAAAATGTTATAAAATTATTAAACTTTATGAACAAATCTTTGATAATTGAAAAAATACAATCACTGTATTTTTGTAGACATATTTATCAAAAAGGAACGGTTTTTCGTAAAATAATTCTAGCGCAGAATTAGCACAGCTGGATCATGACATCAAATATGTTCTATCTAAGTTTGTTCAACCTCTATCGAATGCCATATATACGATGGAAATCGGACTAATAGTCTTTGAGTTATTCAAATGTAAACACTGATACCTTGGTTAAAAACCACCCTGTATAATATAGTATATTTTTTAATTAGAAATAGGTATTCATGTTTATATATGAAATAAACTTGCAAAATAAGAAATTATTTATAAAATGACAAAATAAGTGTCCTTTATTATTTATTATGTATTTTTGCCATAATTTATACAGGATTGACATTGATCATCGAAAAAGCCAGATTTTTTAAGAACAATTAAATATTTTTGAGACAATAAGCTGGGTATAGGTAATTAGAGCTTATAAATGAGCTTGATTATAAAAATAGCCTTCAACTCAACTCGTTTTTTTTGAAAGTACATATCTGAAAGCATCTACCCTGCAAAATTTTGATTTTTTCAATAGGCAGTTAATACAGGAAAATGAATTTTTTTGTCAATTTTTTGCTGGTAATTTTGTTTGGGTTTTCTGAGGGTAATTTCGGTTTTAAATCACGGCATGATGCACCTGGAAGTTTGTACTTGACCCCTTATATTAAGTCTCAGAAAATTTCTGAAGTCCGGAATTTATCGATAGTTGATGGTAATTTTCTTGATTTTATATAAAATAGGGGTAGATTATAGATTAGGTATAGTTCAGAAAATTTGAATTTTTGAGACCGCATTTTTCTGATGAAATATCAGTCGTTATTTTGAATTTTGACTTTAAATTTTTATATTTATAAAGCCAAAATAATCTTTTTAAAGAATTTTGAAGTCATTTTGAGGCCTCAACTAGTTTAGTAAATGCCAAGAAAGTTCATTAGTACCGAATTTAATTTGAGAACTATCCCTAATCTACCCTTATTTAGAAAATTTCATATAAAATTTTGCTTTTTTTTCCAAAATTCAAAGGTTATGATGCAGGAAGTCATTCAGGATTCTTCACAGTTGATCAAGATACTCATTTATTCGGCTGGTTTTACAATTCCATCAAAAATGACGAAAAGGTGCCACTTGTCATCTGGCCATCTGGTTCCCCAATTGACGAAAATATCTTTGAATCCGCCAGTCCACTTTTCCCTGATTTGACTAATGTCCAAAATTCGAAATACTCGATTCTAAACACGCATTCTTTATTTATGATTCATTCTACACCTGGAATAGGTAAAAAATTTCAAAATTTTCCAAAAAATTTTGAAAATTATTGAAAATTTTTCATTTTTTTCAAAAATTTTCAAAAATTATTCAAAATTTTTCATTTTTTTTCAAATTTTAACAAAAATTATTCAAAATTTTTCATTTTTTTCAAAAATTTTCAAAAATTATTCAAAATTTTCCAATTTTTTTTTAAATTTTACAAAATTTTCTAAATTTTTTTGAAAATTTTCTATTTTTAACGATAGGTTTCAGCCATTCTGAGACGCCAGACAATTATTCCAAATCACACGACCAGATTGCCCAAAATGTTTTGAAAGTTTTGGAACAATTTTTTCTCATGTTTCCAGAACAGAAAACCCGTCGATTGTTCATTGGAGGTGTTGGTGGATCAGGTATTTTTTAATTAACTAGGATTAAATTAACTCTTTAGCTAATTATTAAATTATATTAAATTTTTAGCAAAAATTGCAACATTACTGGCTTACAAGATATCAAATTCGGAGAATTTTAACGATATAATGAGACTTCAAGGGTTAATTTTGGGAAACCCTTTCATCCATCCTGAGGTTTTAATTTTTTTTAAATAATTTCAAAACCAAATTTTGACCATAATTTTTGCCCACATAGGTTCAAGTCAGATCATCTGATTTTTTGTACTATTCTGGTCTAGTTGATCAAGAACACAGAACTTATTTTGAAAATGATGAACAGACCATCGTGGATTTGATCAAAAATGGAAAACACGAGCAAGCTGCAAACGTAAATTATATTTTATATATAGGGGTAGGCTAGGGATAGTTTGAAAATTTTTTTTTTTGAAAAACTAGCTCTAATTTTCAAATATTATTATTTAGAGACCTATTTTTTGAGAATATCTTGGCTATCTCAATCTCTAAATAGAATATTTAGGTAAACTGTAAACTAGGCTTTAATCAACTCATTAGAAGTTGATTAATTGGGCGAGCAAAGCAATGAAGGCATCTCAAGTTCCCCCATTTTCCCGGGTTAATTTTTTGTTTAAAAAATTGATGTCAAATTCGGAATATTTTTCATCGATTACTCCTAAAACCACTTAAATCTCATTTTTGATTTTTCCCATTTGATTAACATGGGGAATCCTTAAAGGGTCCCCTGTACCCCAAGGGGTGAAGCAATCTGAATTTTTTTTCGAGCATGCACAACTAGACCCTATAAGGGTCCTTCATGCCAAATTTGGCTAAAATCGGTAGAGTAGTTTTCGAGTTATCCTCTGACAAACATACAGACAAACAAACGAACAAAATTCAAGCAAAGTTGAATAGCAAGTGCTCGCTTCGCCCACCCAATTATACATTAATTTTTCAATTTTTTCTAGTTTTGGGACATACTTTATGAGAAATCTGAATATCTCAATCGTAAATCAACTTTCGAGACCTTTACTGGCTATAAATCAACTTACAATCTTCTCGAAACAACAGCTGAACCTCAATATTTCTCTAACCTTAGACAAACTTTCGAATCTCGATCATTTCGTCATATGATTCATGTGGATGAACACCTACCCTTAAGAGAGTTCAATTCAAAGGTCAAAAGGTCAATGATTCAGGATATCACAACGTCTGTAAAACCTCAACTTGAAGAAATCCTTAGCCAGAAGAAAGTTAACATTCTCATTTATTCAGGGGTTCTAAATGTAAAATATCCAAGTACAAATGTCCAGGAAATAACTTCATCTCTTGTGAATCAAAATTTTGGAAATTTTTCTAGAAAAATTTGGGTCTCTAAAGAGGATGGTGGTGAGGTTGGTGGTTGGGTCAAACACTCGAGGAATTTATTCGAAGTCCTCATAAGAAATTCAGGACAGTTGACCAATTCTGACCAACCCAAATGGCTTTATAAGCTTTTTAATATTTTCACTGGAGGTCATCGAGGTCATGGTCATGGGGTTCTGAAAAACTCTGATTTTGAATTTGAATTTTTGTAATAAAAATTAAAGATCTATATTATTAACCTACCTATATAATATAACTATGTACCTATATACTATAGTTCATGTACCTAAATATCGACTGTTACTGTTAAGTGAGCAAATTGCTTTATCTCGATTTTTTGTCAAAATGCAAATTTGTGTAACTCAATTTGTTTGAAAAATGGGGTTTTGATATCAAAAAATAGCAAAAAATAGCAAAAAATCGTCAGGAACAGGAACAGGATTTTACTCTTTTTGACGTTTTCTGAAAAATCAACTTTTTTTCGAGATGTAGGAAATTGCCATTTACAAAAAATCGAGATAATGCAATTTGTCCACTTAATAATTAATTATCGATATACCTAATAAAATATTCTACAATAAATCAAAAATACGAGAAGTTTGTATAAAATTATTTATAACCTTAAATTACCTACCTAAATATTTAAGTATCTCTTCAAATATACCTATATAGGTAGGTAGGTACCTACTTTTATCTCAACTTTTGATAATAGGTATACGGCATAAGACCAAAATCCAGAATATAAAATTTTGCTAAAAAGTACTCGATTTTATACTCTACCTAAAACTAAACCCTTTAAACCTAGACCTAAATCTAATACATAATCTCGTTAATTTCTTATCTAACTAGGTACCTATATCTATATCCCTAGATTATACTGTATTATGTTAATTAATTAATTTTAAATACCTATGTAATAAAACACTTTCTGAACTCAAATACCTACTCTAATATATAATATAGGTACATACTACAAATTGTAGGTGTACAAATTGACGTTTTGTGTAGCATCGAAAAAAAAATATTTTATTGAAAATTATGATAATAATGAGATATTTTGCCAGCATATTTTTTTAGGTAAGTATATAGGGTACAAATTTTACAAATTGTAAAATTGAAATGTATCCAAAATTAAAATTTGATTTCAGATTTAAGTTAGTTAGTTAATTAAATAGAAATAGGTAAAAGTATAGTAAAAGTAAATCAATTCGTAAATTAAATTATATAAATAGGTAGGTATCGTAGTTATTTTAGCTCAAATTTTTTGTAAAAAAAAAACAGAAAAAGTAACTCAAGAATAGACAAAAAAAAATGCAAGGTAGGGTAGGCGGTAGGGTACTTACAGAATCAAGTTCTAATTATCATTGAAATTACAATTCAATTTAAGCCAAAAATTCTAACTGGTGTTCCTTATTCAGCGTTTAAAAGTGCAAATCTATTCAATCCTTTAGTTATATGATCAACAGTTAAAATTGGTCTTTTATTATTATTATTCTTATTTTTAGCAGTTGATCCTGATGAAACTGATGATGGTGGTGGTGATTTTTTCCATTCAACTTTATTTATAAAAGTAGACAAAATAACACGTAGATATGGCACTGGTGGAATTCTCTTCCTTATAAGATTGATATAATCCACATTCTCCTCAATTTTACCATCCTGTAAATGTTGATCCCCAATTAACTTCGTGATGAATTTATAAATAAATGTAGAATTTAAAGAATTATGAACTTTTGGTGGTCTTAAAGGACATCCTAAGAGTAAATTAAGCATAGAACTGTGTTGAAGTAGACACTGATACTGAAGATAATCATAAACTCTCAAAACTTGATACTCATTCGACTCAATCTCTGTCCATTTAACCTTTAAACCTCGTTTTTTCTCAAATTTTGATGGATTTTGACCTCCACTTTCGTATTTTTGATAGAATTTGTCCATAAGAGAAGCATCTTTATTACTCGACTGTTGAAATATTTGAGAAATTGTCAAATTCTTCAGATTATCCTCGTCAAAATCCCAATTATCATCTTGCAAACCCGCAATATTAGTAGTATTTGTAGATGATTTTGAATTATTTCGAGTTAAACAAATGGCTTTAAATATCGAGAGTAAAATCGAGATAGAAATATAAATTGATCTGGATTTATCCAAACTTTTTCCGAAATAAATTAGAGAAGCTATCCAAATTTGTAAAGATGGTGGAAATCCCTCAATAAACTCAATTTCCTCTATTGTAGTGACCTTAAGGGCTTCGTATAAAATCCCTTTTCGATCATCTAGACTTAGAATGTATTCTAAAGGCAGTGTAGTAGTATAAATAGATGGTAAGGGTCCATACACTTTAAGCTTAGTATATGTATATGCAGGTAGTTTAATAAATTGAGATTTATCCCGTGTTATTAGAGTAAACTGGGTGGATTTTTCATCGATATTTAAGAGAATTCCAGCAGTTATTTGAATGATTGGAATCGATAGAGAGTGTGTTGAGGGGAGATAGCAAATTTCAATTTGTGGGTTGAGAAATGCAGCTCGGTTGATCAACATTTTGAGTAAATATGATGGGAAATAACCTTCTAAATATTTCTCCATAAACCAGGGTGGAATTGGTGGTCGATTTTTTAACGTGGGGATTAACCTCTCTTCAGCATCTTCAGCACTTTCTTCACCACTTTCTTCAGCACTTTCTTCGTCAGAATCTTCATCAGAATGATCAAAAACTTCACTATTTTCTTCAGTATTTTCTTCTATTTTGTTAACTTCAGAATCTTCAGCAATTGGAGGATTCGAATTCTCAGATAAAAGTGCTGAAAATCTCTTAATATCTCCATTTTGATGTGCTAAATCCCATAGATTTTCTTCACATCTATCACCAGAATAACATGACACTATGCTGAGTAATAGACCTTCAATCCTATCTCTCTCAGCCTCTTTAACTGAAGCCAACATGGCTTGAAGAGCACTTTCAAAAGAATCCTGATGTCCAAACCATTTTAATAATTCGCCAATTCTTCTCTTTTTATCGGTGATTCCTATTTTAAAACCATGAAAATTTTTAAATGTCCCAACTGGGATTTGATCATTTCCAAGAACAGCCTGAAAATTAAAAAAAACAGTAAAGTACTTGATTAATATAGATAAATATAGATAAATATAAAATAGGTTTCTTACAGCTACTAATGACAAGAATCGATCATCATCCAGATTGAACTCATTTTTGAATAATTTTTTAGTCCCAATGTATTTGGCCACAAGACAAAAAACTTTCCCTTCCTCGATTTCTCCTTTAGAATTTCTTGACTTTTTGATTTGAACAGAACGGAATTTGTAGGAATTCAGTGGAATTATAACAGTCAGGCCAGAATAAGCATAAAAATCTGAATCTGATGACATAATTGGACATCTTAATTTCTTTGCTAATAAAAAAATACAAATAAAGAATCACACTTGCAATGCAATAATTTAATTGTGAGAGCGAAGCGAGCACTTACTATTCAACTTTGCTTGCACTTTGTCCGTCTGTCTGTCTGTATGTTCGCATAACTATAACTCGAATATTACTCTACCGATTTTAACCAAATTTGGCATAAATGACCCTTACAGGGTCTAGTTGTGCATGCTCGAAAAATTTTTTAGATTGCTTCACCCCTTGGGGCTGAGGAGACCCTTTAAGGGTTCCCCCATGTCAATCAAATGGGAAAAATCGAAAATGAGGTGGTTTAAGTGGCTATAGCTAGGGTAATCCATGACGGAGATTCCGAATTTGACATCCATTTAAACAGAAAATTGACATTTGACCTTCAAAAATGGGGGTAACTTGAGAAGTTTTAAACGCTTTGCTCGCACAATTTATAATCAACTTCTAGTGAGTTGATTAAAGCCTAGTAATAAATGAATAACGTAGAGATCCTATAGGATTCCTTTATAGAAATAGGAGATAAAAAAATTGTCAAAAATTATAATTATTTACCTAAATATGCGATTGAATCATCAGCTTCGAATTGAGCTTGCAAAAATAATATTTTCTCCTCTTTCATTACGTCCACAAATATCCTCTAAAAAATAATTACAATAAAATCATCAATTTAGTGTCTTGTCCTTAGTAGTCTTATCTTGTCTAGTCTAGTTATTATCATGTTCTATTAATTTATCAGCCTCAAAAAACCGATTTTGGTCCTCTTTTTCATATAATTGAGGTAGCCAAAATCAAGTTTTTCAAAGCTGAATTTTATAATAAAGCAGATCTAGGTACTAGATAAAATTTAGTAAATTTAAACTTACAGATAAGAATATTGGTTGATATCCAATATTCGAGCCAATTTGTGGAATTTTCCCCGTCTCTTTATTCACATTATTAACGAGGGCTTCACCCACAAGATCTTTAAATCTTCTTAAACTCGTTCTCAACTTTCCTATCGTCTCATAAGCACTAGAATTACATTATAAAAATGGATTTAAATACACAATTAACATAGTAAAATAATAATAGAAGGTGATTAAAATAGTAAAATAATTATATTTAGGTATATACCCATCAAGGACGACGATAGGAGTGATTTCAGCTTCTTTTAAATGTTGAAAAAATTGTCGAACTCTTTGAGCAAATCCAATGTGATCTCCACCATAACTTGAGTTAAAAATTAAGATTATTTATTATTTTTTTTTTTATATTTTTAGTGGGTTTAACATACAGATGTGGTTTTGGTGTTTTTCTTGACCCACGATCCCTTTTAGCTAGGTTAGAGATGCCTAGGACTTGTTGGTAGTGGAGATAAAAGAGCAAATTATTTCCATCAATCACCAATGGACATCTTCTTAAATAAATACTAGGAAAAAAATAAAAAATTAGTACTACATATAGACTTACCATTAGTAAAAGGGAAAAATTTGGCTTTTCAGAGCTGAATTTTGACAACAAAATGGAAATTAAAGTGATCAATAGGTCGTATAAAAGTTAGTAAATTATTGTAGTAGTAAAATAGTAGTTAGAGTAGAGTTTATAAAAAAGTAGTTAAAAATTATAATTTCATTTAGTTTTTAGTAGTCTCTTTAGACTTGACCTCAAATTGACAATAAAATATAGAGTAAAAAGGGGAAAAAAAAACTGGTTTTTCAGAGCTGAATCTTAACAACATAACATGATGACTATTAGTTAGTGTAGTGGCCAAAATATAAATAGAATAAGGTAGGGTAAATTAAATTAAATCTTATACCTTTCCTGGTATTTCTCGTGGTAATATGCAAGAAAAGTAGTCAGGCCCTTAACCCCCATCAGCCCTAAAACATCAAAAAAAACCATTAATGACCTCATTGACCTCAAATTTAATTACTTTATAATCACCACCACTCACCAATTTCTTAATTAAAATTAATAAGGCTTATTTTATAGATGATTTCGTGTCGTGATGTGATTGTTTGTGTTTGTGATTCGATTTCGATTTGGATTTGGATTGAAATTCAAAGCTTTTTTAGCCGCAAAAACTACAAGCAAGTTTAGCGAGCACATTTTACTTTTTTAAAATTAAAAAATTACGAAATTCTTCAATTTTCAATTTCAAAACCGAATATTTTTAATTTTTGGCCAAAAATAACATTTAATTTAATAAAATGTGATTTCTGCTTGATGACCGATGACCCTTGACCTCTGGACACCCCAAAACCACCTTTAAAACCTTTAAAATAGAGTTTGTAAGGTAAGTACGAGTTACGACATTATACTGTAGTTCCATTGTCAATTATTTTAGATTTAAAATTACTTTTTTGCTGCTTGGTAAAATTATACGAAGAATCAATCGAGATTCAGTCTTGAGAAACCCAATTTTGACCTCAATTTTACTCTTAAATCTCTTATCTGCTCTTGCTCTAAGTGTATATATAAGTATATGCTTAATCGAGGTCAAAATCTGGTTATTCAGAGCTTACAATTATCAGCAAGTTGTTTTGTAATTTGTAGCTCGAATTTGACTTCATTTAACTACAATTATAATTTTTTATTTTGTAATTTTCAGGTTATTTTACACAACGAGAAAAGTGTAGAGATCTGTTTTGATCCTGTATAATGGAACACCACCATGTTGCTGGAGATGCTGAAGCTTGTTCTTCTGGTGGTGCTGGTGCTTCCAATTCAATAATTTCATCTTCTGATATGACACTTGACCTTGACCGAGGTCATGACCCTGATGCTCCACCACTTGACCCTTTTTGGTTCATGTCGAACTCTAACCATCAATATGATTACACTATAAGGTAAAGTCAACTCATTCATTAAAAAATTATTCATTTTTATGTATTTTTGTAATTTTTTGTATTTTTTTTAGTCCAAATCGGATAATAATGCCAACACCAGTAGTGTCCTCAGTACAATCCTCTCAAGATAATGCTGACCAGACAGTCATTAATACTCTACAATTTGTTACTGATTTTAATCAAGATTATGAGAGGTGAGTTGATAATTAATATCACCATATATTTTGCCATAAACTACAGATATTTCAATTTTACAAATAGTTTTCATTTTAATACAGCTCTGAGAAACTAAATTAGAACCACAATTATATTATATATAGATTTGCTTGTAGAATTGAGATTATAAAATATACTTTTCATAGCTTAATTACCAAATAGAAAACTTTAATAGTTTTTAAACCCAATTTTAGCTCTATTTTGGCATTATAATAACTATAAACATAAATAATATGCATGGTGGTGCTTAAATTTTAGTATTCTTTTCTAAATTACTAAATTTATCTTATTTTTATTTTAGATTTCCTACAAGTTACGATTTAATTAACTCTGCCTTTTCTTCTGATTCTACTGACTTGATAGCCAGGTAATAAATTCATAAATTGCTTCTTAAATCAATTGAATAAAATGGATTATAATTACATAATATAATTACTGTTTATTATTTCAGTAATCCAGGAACTGATCAACAAAATCAAGAATTAATCCCATTACCAGCACCAGCTAGTAATTACAGTCACTTGAATCACATGGATGGAAGGCAAAGTGTTGGAGAAGAGTCAAATTTTTCTAATTTTAAGGATTATGTAACTTTGTAAGTACCCTACCTACTAAATAGTATTATCTAGGCCAGGATATTCTTTAATTAAATGCTTTCAAAAACTAAAATTGTATTTTTTTAGAAATTCGAGTTCAATTGCTAATTCTTATGAAGGTGACGATAATGAAAATGAATATTTAAGAGAGTCTGAGACTGTTCAAAGGTACATATTACATATTTAATTAATTCTAAATCTTTACTTCGGTTTATATTTGGGCTTTCAGGCCTTTACATGGTGTTTAATATGATAATTTGGGCCTGGAATCTGAAGAGATCCTAAAATAACAATTTCTGAAATTATGTATTTTATTATTTCTAGTTCTTCTGTGATAAATCAAATTCCAAGTTCAACTGAACCAGTTCAAAATCCATTACCATCAGCAGCAGGAGTAGGAAATAAATGTGTACAATGTGATGTAACTTTCAGTTTTAAGATCTTATATAATAATCATATGACCAAGTTTCATACAAAATCAGCTGGTAAATCCTACCCTTGCAAGTCATGTCCTTATTCAAAATTTGAAACACTTTTTGATCTGAAAGAACACCAATTGAAAAAGAGGCATAATATGAATAAGAATATCTACAACTGCTCATTATGTTCCAAAAAATTCGCCAAAACCTCTGACTTAAAATCACATAAAACTTTGGAACATGGTCAAGTGAGTACATTTAATTGCCAATTTTGTGAAGCTCGTTATTCTGTTGAATCTGTTTTGGGGACTCATATTAAGATGGAACATCCTACTGAATATCAAACCCATAATTTCCACCACATGTTAAAGAATAAAAAGGGGATTTTTAGTGCCAAATTCTTAAGGAAATTAAGAAATAAAAAGAAGAGTCATCCAAGAGAATCTACAGAAGCTTTATACGATTTTTTCGATATAAAATGTAAAATCTGCACAAATGGGAAAATGTATAATAAATTCGGTTATGCAAATCACATGAGGAAGTTTCATAAACCACAATTTAAATTATTCCAATGTTCTCAGTCTGGATGTTTGGCCAGTTTTGTGACTTATTTTGAGTTCAGACAGCATGTCAAAAGTCATCCTAAGGTTTGTAATCTCCGTTGTCCAAAATGTCCTCGGTTATTTTCTTCAGTACGTTATTTAAATCATCATGTGACAAAGATTCATATAAATGCGAATAGAATGTTTAATTGTCATCTCTGTGATATTCGTTATGCCGTCGAAAGAAATCTCTTCAAACATATACGAAGAGACCATCCAAGTCATTTTCCAGAATATGAGGAAATCACCAAGAAAAAGGCAGAGTTGGATAAGAAAGTGTTGGCGAAAAAGAAGGCTTTTAACTATTTAAGAAAGAGGTATTTTATAAATTTTAAGTCTTGTTTTCTAATAATAATTGCGCGAGTGAAGCGAGCACTTACTATTCAACTTTGCTTGCACTTTGTCCGTCGCGTCTGTCCGTCTGTATGTCTGTATGTCTGTCCGCGGCATAACTCGAAAACTACTCTACCGATTTTACCCAAATTTGGTATGAAGGACCCTTATAGGGTCTAGTTGTGCATGCTCGATAGAAAGGTCAAGTGGCCCCACCCCTTGCGGTTCTGCGGACTCTTTAAGGGTCAGCCGGAACCGCAAATTTTTGCATTTGATAAAAATAACATTTCATAGCTTTGCTCGCCCAATTAATAATCAACTTCTAGTGAGTTGATTAAAGCCTAGTTATTATTACATAATATATAAGTGTTAGCAATTATGGTAAAGTTGTAGTTTAAAACTAGGTCAAATTATGTTTTTTTTTTTGTTTATTTATAGATTTAAAGCAAGTCGAAATCCAGCTGATTATGATGATACAACTGATATTTTGAAGAGTTCGAATTTTTGGCATCGGAGCAAAAACGTGGATCTGGAGAATGAAGCCTTGATACTATCAGATGATGAAACCAATATAAGGTACCTACCATATATAAATTGCTAAATTAGCTGTATTTTCTAATTATTATTATCAGTATTTACTCTACTCTGAGCTCTGAAAAACACGATTTTTGTTAAACATATATGTATTTTATCAGACCTGCTAAAGTCTCAATGGCTCCTGATAATCTGTCTCCTGCTAATTTTACTAATTGCTAACTTTAAGGTTAGGGTTAGGTTGATTTAAGTTATGTTAAGTTAGGTTAGTTGAGATAAGGATATTTTATAGTAAATTTGGAGCCTTTGAGACTTTAGCAGGACAGGACTGTTTGGGTAACTGCCTTTTATTAAGTACCCTCCCTATCCTACATAGCATGCAAATGCATAGGTAAAAGAATTTTCCTTTTCTGATACTTTTATAGGATTATGAAGTTGTTTTATAAATAACATTAGTTTAATACCTACAAGTATTCTAATATTTTTAATATTTTTTAAAGGTCTTTAGCTGATCAACCACCTTCAACTATACAAGACAAGGATAAGGATAATAATGAAGAATCATCGAGTATTCTACTCTTGAAATTTCAAAATAATGGTTCTAAAGAATATAAATGTTACAAGTGTCATGCAAAGAGTACAACTGCAGGTGGGATGTATAATCACATGACAATGTTTCATAAGAAAGTGATTGGTCTCACCCACGAGTGTTCCTCCTGCTCTCCATCCTTAATCTTCCAAACCCTCTATGACTTAAGGGTCCATGAAAGAGCACTTCATCCAAAAATTTCAAAATTTTATGAAAATAAGTTCCCCTGTTTAGAATGTTCCAAAATATTTAAACATAAGTATTATTTAGAGGTACATGTGGATGCAATACATAAGAAAAAAATTTATACCTGTAACCTCTGTGACATTCGTTATAACCGTGAGACGTCTTACATGAGGCATGTTAAAGCCAAACATCCTCAAAATTTTCATGAAAAGTCCAAGAAAAATTCATTAACGTGTAGAAGATGTAAAGAAATATTTCTTCAAAAATCTGATTTAAAGGAGCATATGGATATGATTCATAAGGAAATAACTTATTCCTGTGATTTATGTGATCAGAAAAGTGTTTATTTAAATAAATGGGGTTTTTATAATCATGTGAAATTAAAACATCCTCAAAAACTCAATGAAATATTTCAGAGGAAATCGTTAATTTGTCGTGTTTGTAAGGAAGGATTCACTCATAAAACTGATTTAAAGATACATATGGATAGGCTTCATAAGGAGATGAGAACTTTTTCTTGTGATTTTTGTGATATTCTTTATACGAATATGTCGAGTTTTTGTAACCATATGAGATTTAAGCATCCTCGCCATTTTAAAATGAAAAAATTTTCATGTAAAATTTGTAATAAAATATTTCTACAAGTGAATGATTTCAAGGAACATATGGAGGAGATACATGAAGGGATCAAGACTTATCCCTGTGACTTGTGTGATTGTTTATATACCAATCATAAGGGTCTTTATTGGCATGTGAGAGCTAAGCATCCTCAACATCATCATGAAAAGAAAAAAATATCATGCAAAATTTGTAACAAAATATTTTTAAACAAGAATTGTTTGAGGGTTCATATGAATGAGAATCACAAGAAAATTACAACTTCACTCCATCTTAAGAACCATTCGAATCAAAAGAAAAATCACCAAGTTGGAAATTATAAAGTTCAAGATAAAGGAGGGTAAGATCATAAACTTAAGGCCCGCCCTTGTAACAGACACCTAAAGTCTAAATTCTGCCACATGTTATCAAATGGCATTTTTACTTCCACCCGATGAGGACCATATCTCTACAAGTACTCCACGTAGAGACTTGAAACTTTTTTTTATTATGTCCGTAGAAACATTTTAAAACTATTTGCGGAAAAATATATTTATAAATACTCAGGAACAATGTAGAAAAAAGAAATAAGAATTAGGTTTTGCCCATCTTTTTTACTTTTTTCTACATTGTTCCTGAGTATGTATTTATAAATATATTTTTCCGCAAAGTTTTAAAATGTTTCTACGGACATAATAAAAAAAATTTCAAGTCTCCCCGTGGAGTACTTGTAGAGATATGGTCCTCATCGGGTGGAAGTAAAATTGCCATTTGATAACATGTGGCAGAATTTAGACTTTAGCTGCGATGCAGGTAGCCCCATAATTATCTTATCTATTTAATCTATTTTAGAAGCATTATAAAACAAGCTAGTCATATAAAATATGACTAACAGTAGTATTAGGCCCAAAATTCTTTTATGTTGATTATTTGAAATTAAAAAAGGTTAAAAAAAATCAATAAAAAAAGTGAACCCATTGAATAGCTTCAAGCCTTCATTTAAAAAGGTATATTACCTAAATAAAAAGGAATTCTAAGCTACAAAGGAGATTATTCTTTGTTTTTAGTATGTAATATGATATAAGGGTCATGGGGTTATGATATAAGGTCATAATATAGTGAGAACTTGGAGAAAAATGTAAACTCGACCAGGATTCGAACGCGAGCTCTCACGATCAGAGCCACTTGTGAAGCCAACGTGCTGACTACTTAGCTGTCACCTACCTAGCGACTCATACTTATATCCAAGTCTCTTCAAATGAGAGATATCAACGCATCTTTCCCATAATATTAGAAGAGAATTGATTTTGAGGATAAAATAGTACATTTTCAGCGTAAAAAAAGAGTTTGAAAAAGCATTTTTTCTCAAGTGAAAAGGGATCAATTTCAAATTTTGAAAAGCGCTTTTTGGGGGCTTTTGAATTAGAGTCAAAATTTTAGACGAGAATTTATTTATTTTGAGCTCATCTTGGACTTCATGTGAGAGTGTTACCTTGTAAAAGAGATGTATATAAGTATGCATACTATGTATTATGGGTTTTATGTGCTTTCATACTATAGTACTATAATATGCTACAATGTATTTTAGGGGATAGTTTGAGTTTTTGGATCGATCGGATCGGCCGGCTCATACTTTGTTTCCCTACTTTACTTTACTAGTACTACTACATAGTTACATAATAAGTATCCTACATATAACCAATTCTTCGATTTCTCAGCCAGGCCTCAACCGCCTGGACCAAAAACTGAACGAAGAACCAAAGAGTCGAGGGGGGGGGAGAGACTTCTTGAGAAGTTCCGGTCTCCCCACCCCCCTTAATTTCTCGATACAATTCAGCCCGCATCAGAACCCTGTGTATTATATACACAAGGTTGGTAGAACCGGCTTAAAAAAGGGTAGCCAAAATGGTCAAATTGAAATAAACTGGCCAAAAATGCTTAAAATTTGGGTGCTTAAAATGGTCAAAATGGTCCAAATGGGTAAATTTGAGGTGCCAAAAAGGTCAAAATGACTAAAATAGGAGAGATCAAAATGGTCAAAATGGCTGGAAAATAAGCTCTATTTACTTGCCAAAATGAAAATTTGCAAATATAAATATAAATATAGGATTATATTCATTTTTAATCCTCAATTTCAAATTATTTATTTCAAAAATTATCAAAAATCAAAATTATTTACTAAATATGGCTATTTATACTCGATATCTTGATTTAGTAGATCATAATTTTGGTCATTTTGGGCGATTTTGAGCCAAGTGTCTGGATGAAATCAATTTCAGCCGGCTAATTGCAAAATATAGACTGATATACATTATAATATTTTCAAACAAAAATTTAAAACCACGACATACTAAACATTATGGAATTTCTGGGCATATTATTTTGGCAAATTATTGTCAATAATTTTAGCTTTAATTATACCCCTACAGCTGTATGAAATTAACCCAATATATTTTAGTTTAGTATGTTAGCTTAGATTATAGGTTAGTAAATTTCATAATGGGGTAAATTTCAATCAAAATAGGGATGAAATTAAACACAAAAGTCTTCAAATTATACCAATTATTTGCCAGTTTTTTTCGAGCTATTTCTTCTTCTGGTCTGTTTTTGAGTCTTGTGTGTGTTTTGATGCTTGAAGTTGATTTTATGACTGCTGGTATTCTGCTGGGGTAAAACTTTGGGTTTTTTTTTTCCTCATCTTTCTGGCCGTCGATGAGGATAAACCAATAAGAATATGATACAGGATGGTCAAAAAATGCCAAAAATTTCATTATAAAATTGTGAGAAATATTTTATACAAGTTTTAATATGCCAAAATACTCATTTTTGAGCAATTTTTTTACAAAAAAAAAGCTTCTAAAATTACCAAAAATTCTAAAAAATTTCCAAAAATTCTAAAAAATTTCCAAAAATTCTAAAAAATTTCCAAAAATTCTAAAAAATTTGCAAAAATTAGCTAAATTACGCTAAAAAAAGATAAAATGCCAAAATACTACCTCAAAGTACATAAATAAATTATATATTGGTAAAAATTTGAGAATTTTTTGATGATTTTTGAGATATTACATATTTGAAATTATTTCAAAAAATGAAAAATTTGATAAAATTTTAGACTTTTTGGACTCAAGTAACTCGTTAAATTTTGCATTTTTTCAATTTTTAACCAAATTCAAAAGGTTACTTTTTCAAATATTCGATATTTCTCACATTTCTCATATTTTGATCTCTTTTTTTAATTTTTTTCTCATGTATTTTCAGCTTGTTTTTCTCATCAATTAGGTATAGTAGGGTACTTTTTTGAATTATTCCCATTTAAAAATAGGGTCTATGGTTTTGGACTACCCTGTATATTAGTGTATATTGTATAGTACTAGTTGTTGTACTACATATCAGTTATAAAAGTCCATTTCATACTTTTTTCTGCTGTTTTTCTGAGGAGATTTAGCGGAAGTAAAAAGATGATGGGGTTCAATCGGTCGAAAACTACAAGAAAAAAAAACTCGAAGAAAATTTTTTTTCTCTCTCAATTCTGACAAGCAAAAAGATCCTTTCAAAAATTTTCAAAATCTTGAAAAAAATTTTTCCTCAAATCTTAAACTTGTGATTAAACTTACCCCTATTTTGACTTTTATTCACCCCAAATCGATTTATTTTCACCATAAATCGATACATTTTCATCACCTGTATCATTTTCAACCCAAATTTTTTAAAATTTAATCCAAAAAATGATTAAATTCCCCCCTATAAGGCTAAATCTTATATATATACAGATAGGTATTTTGGAATTTTTCACACCTGAGGATATGTTTACTTGTTTAAGTAAAAGGTATATAGGGGTAATTAGTCCCATGGGTGTATGTATCTATTGACTTGACTTGACCTGGTGACATACCTCGTCTACTTTCCTATACTTTAATCTCAGTATTTATTTCCCCATAAGATAATCCCCAAATGACCTCAATTAATTGCCCTTACAAAGCCTTGATAAATAAATAAATAAGCAAAAAAAGTTTACTTTTTTTTACGATTACATAGTGGAAAAGTTTCTTTTCTCAAAATAAATACTTTTTTTTTTTTTTTTTTTTGACTTTTTTAGAATGCTCTCATCCTCAGATAATTTTAAAAAGCGAAATTTTTGATTCGAGTTTTTTTTGTTAGGTCTCTTTTGTTTAGATCTCTGGAAAATGACCATATGACCTTGACATATGACCTTAAAATTTGACCACCAAAAATTGGTCAAAAGGCCAAATATAGAAAAAATTTTGAAATTTATGGCTCATAAAAGGCCAGAAAACCAATTTGGTAACCCAAAGATATCATTTTTGTAAATATTTCAATTTTATACAAAATTAAGGCCAAATTAAGCTCAAACTGTATCCTACTGAATTAAAACTTTTTTTTTTAAATTAGATTTTCAAAGATTTGTATATAATCTCATTCATATTTTGGTTGAATTTACCCCTATATTTGGGATCTAACTTTATTACTGTATGAAATTAACTCCTATTCTTTCGATAAGATTAGGTTCTTTTATAATTATAATTTTTAAAAAAATTTGATTTTAATTTCATACTCGTACAAGGGTAAAATTATAAGAGTAAAATAGGTGGAAATTCAATCAAAATAGGGATGAAATTAAACTCTCTCAACCTAGATTGTGGATTTAATTTCTGGTGAAATTCGTCGACTTTTCTGGAAGGGTCTTTTTCTGTCAACTGAAAAATTTGATTTTATTCTCAAAAAAAAAATGTGTTAAAAAAAATTGGACTAGTGTCAGTCACGTTCTGCTCAGATAATGTCATTTCCACCCGGTTTAAATTTACCCCCAAGGTCTATGTCGAATCCATAAATAGACAGTAAATGTCCTATATAGACTTTGGTTTAATCTCATCCCTATTTTGGTTGAAATTACCACTGTATTTTTTGGTAGAAATTTACCCACTTATGAAATAAACCACTAAATTTTAAAATCCTAATCCAAAGTATCCTAAATTTAAAAAAAAATTGTACTAATTAAATAACATAAGGGTAAAGTTAGAGCAAAAATATTGGGTTAAATTCAACCAAAATAGGTATGACTTTAAACTCGGTCAAATTTTGGGTTAATTTCATATTCAGTTACAGCGGGTAAAGTTAAAAAAGCATTTTTTTGCAAAAAAAAATACCACAATTTCTCAATTTTTTGAACTTTTTTGCAAAATTCATTCCTATATTTATATATATTGAGAATTTTTGAAAAAATTTCAATGAATTTACTTAAATTTTAAGATCTTTGAAGTTAATAAAGGTGCAAATTTTGCAGTTTTTTGCAAATTAAATCTCATTCAAATTTAACTAATTTTTCATAAAAAGCAAAATAAAATGTTCTAAAATTACTTTATTTCAAAAAATACACTTAGGAAAAATACACTCCTTAAATTAGTTTAATTTTATTGAAAATTTGAGCATAAAAGAGCATTTTTTGAGCATAAAAACGCACTCAAAAGCACTTTTTCAACTCCAAAGTGAAAAATAATATCGATTTCAAATTTTGAAAAGCATTTTTTTAAGGGCCTTTTTGAATTTTTTTTTCCATTTCACATTTTTTTAGCAAAGTTCAAGAGATTTTTTTCTCAAAAATTTCAAAAATTTTTCATTTTTTGGATTAATTTGAGGATAAAAGAGCATTTTTGAGAATAAAAAAGCACTTTTTCAAATGTTAAGAGGTATCAAAATTCAAATTTTGATTTTTTTGAGAACCTTACTTATAATGAAATTTTAGCATGTATTGCGTTATAAAGAAATTTCCTTGTATAAAGTAGGTAGGTATATGTTTTGAGAATTGAGTTTAAAAATTTTGTAAGAAAAAGTTCTCGCATTTCTTTCGAGGATATTTATAAACTAATTTGTATTTAGTTTCACTTTCTTTTATTACATACCCTTATACAAAGTACTATACATAGTAGTTCATAGTAACTATTATTAGTTACTATGTATAGTAGCAGTATATAGTTCTTTAATATTATGTGAGTTTCATATTTTGTTATTAAATGAAATAAAAAAAAATAAGGAGAAAAAAAAATGTAAGTAAAACTCGAATAGGAATCCTTTACTCTATAGGATAAATACATCAAAGATTGAGAAATTCTTTCACTTTTTTTCTCTTCCCATTTAATAACAAGAAGAGTCTAAAAACTGTCCTCCGGATTCCATCTCTAATGTGTAAATTGTCAAACAAATTAATAAAATAGAGTAAAAAATGTATACTCGACCTGGAATCGAACCCGCGCTCGCTCTCTCAGCCAATGTACGAAACCGACGTGCTGAACCACTCACCAGGTAAATTGAAATCTCGGACCAAAATTACACAACCCCATTATATTAAATGTAAAGTTGACATCAAAATCAAAATTTTATACAAATTTTATTTAGATAATACTGATAAATACTGCCCTAAAAGGTCAAATAAAATGTTATTCCCTATATTTGTAATGCATTAGAAATACAAATGACTAAATCCTGACTAAAAAGTAACGGTTTTAGCATTTTACTCGATCCCATTATATTAAATGTAAAGTTGAGATCAAAATCAACATATTTACACAAAATATTTTTTGCCAATGCGGATAGATACTGACCCTAAGATGTCAAATAAAATGCTAAAACCGTTACTTTTTAGTCAGGATATAGTCATGTGTATTTCTAATGCATTATAAGTATAGGGAATAACATTTCATTTGACCTTTTAAGGTCAGTATCTATCCGCATTGGCCAAAAATTTGGTCCGAGATTTCAATTTACCTGGTGAGTAATTTTGGTTTACGATTTCAATTTACCTGGTTAGTTCGATAATCTCAATTTTTGTGTAGTAGATATAGCTCTCTTAATTTGAAAATATTTCTATATTATATTATGAGTCTAAATATTGCACAATCAATTATACACACTTAAAAAAACATGCTTTATTTAGGCTTAAATATTTTTATATATTATCTAGTAGGTATAAATTGTCTTTTATTTACAATACAAGTATACCTAGTTTTATTATTTCAATAAATATATCTCCCATCAAATATTGTTTTTGATATTTTGTGAATTTCCCATGGTATTTATGAAGTTTTTCCATGTACTTGTTATATAATATCTTGTTTTCTAAAGCCGGGTATGAAAAGGGGGAAATTTCTGATAAAAATTCGGATAAAAAACTGGAGAGAGAAAAAAAACGGGTAGGAATTGAAAGCCCGGCATCTTAAACACACTCTATACATACAGGGTGTTCCAGAAGTAGATAGTGAAAATATCTAGGCCTTAATATAGTATAGACCTTGTAGGATTTTTAAGTAAGATATACAATCGATAGGAAATTTAATGGAGATTCCGAATCTCAATTCATTTTGATGCTAAGATTAACAGGTCAAAGGTTATGAGTCAATCAACTCAAGACATAACATGGGAGATAAATTACAAAAATTTGAAAAAATCTTAAATTGTTCCATTAAGGGCAGGTTTTTAAGGACTTTCTCTTTTAGGCTTTCTCCATGTTAGGGATAGCAAAACAGTAGGTTGGGAAAAA
>JAQIXA010001605.1:0-23463 GCA_034699045.1 Nanhermannia cf. coronata Gr-Ori-00579
ATTAAATTTCATATGAATAATTTGTTAATTAATTGCTTATTTTAAAAATGCGCACACTATGGACCCTTTACCCCTACTATATACGTAGAATTTGAATCTTACTACGAGCTAAAAACTTGAAATAAAAACGCACAATACAATACTATAGAGAAAATAAGCTCAGACCTCATAAATGTAAATAGGCTTTTTAAAATCAAATTTTTATTCTAAAAATGGAAATAAAAAAAGTACGAGTTAGGGTATAGAAAAAGTTATGCAATCTAAATTCTAAATAAAACACTGGGAAATGTCAAAACCTCACAGAAAAATAAAACTTTTACAAGTAAATCCCATATGGGAATTCTCAACCCAAAATAAGTTGGAATTTCTAAAAAAAACTTTGCAAAAAAAGCCCTTTTTTTGCTATAAAAATAAGGAAATAAATGTCAAGTTTTATAAATAATTTAAAAGTTTAGAGACCTTCTGAGTAGAGGTGTTAGTATGTAAGTCCCCCCTTGAGCTGTAAATTTCATTTTTGTATCTTTATCTTGTTCTTATAGGCTTAAATTTGCCAATTTATTACATTTTTTTTCGGGGTTAAATTCACTCTATAAGGGTGTAATTGATCTTGATTTTGTATTTGAGTTTTATCCAGGTTTTTAAGAGTATTTTTTGATGGAATGTGACACTTTAAGTAGCACTTTAAAAGTGCAAAAAAGTTTGTAAAAACTGAGGAAATTGTAGTCCAGGTCAGGTACTTACTACGAGTATTTATGTGAGGATACGCAGGCCTTTTTTGAAATTTGGAAATTGCGTGAGCTTCATATATGTGAATTGTGAATGTGCTTTTTTCGACAAAATAACCGATTTACACCGAAATATCTGGGTTTTTTAGTGTGGAAAATTCGGGTTTTTTGAATTGATTTGATCTAATTAGTCAGCCAACGATACTATAGTATATTTCAGATGAAATGAATTTTGATTTGGGAGATTATAGAGGTAGATTAGAGATAGTTTAGAGAATTTTTAGAAATTTGAATAGCAAATTTTCTATGAGTTTGACTCGAAAGTTGAAGAATCTATTGGCTTTCTCTACTCTAAATAGAGATATGAAAATTTCAGGTTTAGGATAAAACAGACTGTTCAAATTTCAATAATATTTCCGAACTATACCTTATTTACCCCTAGTAGTGCTTGTGGATAAATCTGGTTCAGTTAACCTATTTTTCTGCATGAGTTGAGTGATTCAATTAAATATCATATTTTCATATTTTCAAAGAACTTGTTTATCAAAATCAAAATCTAAATTGAATATTTGATTTAGTAATTCATACCCTACTTATCCTTAGTGTAATTATATAGATGCTACAATAAGTAATACCTACTTATTTTGGTTGAATTTACCCCTATATTTTTGGTCGAATTTTAAAAAAATTTGGGTTAATTTCATACAGATACAGTTAGAGTAAACATATAGGGGTAAATTCAACTAAAATTGGGATGAGATTAAATCTGAGCCTTTATATTCTACAGATATTAATTGTGATTTATTGAAGAACTTGAAGACTATTTTCTAAAATAGTTCCAAGAAAAAGTTCAAAATTTAAAAAAAAGTTGTCTTTATTTTCTTATATTTTGTTATAAAAGGGACCGATTTAATCTCATCCCTAATTTTGGTTGAATGTATCCCTTTAATTTTACTCTACTATACATCTATATGATATAATGCCTAAATCTTTTTAAATTCTAACCTAACCTAAACTTCCAAATGGCCTGAAATGACCTGATTTTTTTACTGATTTTTGTCAAATTTTGACCGATTTTAACCAAATTTTTAATCGATTTTGACCTAAACTCAAATAATATTGGGTTAATTTCATACAGGGGTAAAGTTTGATCAAAAATATAGGGGTAAATTCAATCAAAACAGGGAAGAAATTAAACAAAAGTCCTATTATATATAAAGTACATATTACAATACTACTAGATACATAAGTAGATGATCCTAAAGTACTTTATATCGAAATTCCATCCTAATAATATCAGGAAATACCATAAAGAACCAATTTCCGATTATTAGAAAACTTTTTTCCTCTCAACTACTCAAGTATAAAATATCGTGCTGAAAAAAAACCTCAAAAAAAATCCCAAAAGAAATTTTCTCTGATTAAGTAAGGTAAGGTGTGTAAAATCTCCAATATTTTCTAAGGACTCTCTCAAGTATCTCAAATCCTCAATTCAAGTATCCCAAATGGCCAAAAAAAAAATAATTATTTGAGCAAAGTTTCGGTCAAAAACCCGCAAAAATACAACAAAAAATAGTAATTTCCTTACTACTACTATGTGATAGAGTCCTTACTAATATCTCTAATGGGGATAATCTGTATTTTCAATAGATATGAAAAAAGTAATAACTATTTTTCTTTTCTTTTGAAGTGTAAAAAGTAAAATATAATCTCAACTTTTTTTTCCCGAAAAAAGTTTACTTTTGAATGTTTACCGGGTATAAAATCGGTTATTTTGGTCGAGGTTCTTAACCTTATCCAATTATACTGACCTATTCACTACAAGATCCTTCTATTATACTTTAATATAGTATTTTTGCTTATTTTTGGGGCAAAAGTCACTTTATTAACACTTGTAAATCTCTAATTTGGTATTTTTCCGAGATTAAAAGAGAAACTTATTTATTTACTATCATTAGAATCTATAGTTCACTTGAATTGAGTGAAATTTACTTGAAAAAATTTCAAAAAAGTCACTTTTTCGAGCAAAATATCTCATATATTATATGAGAAATAAGCTTAAAATTGTCAATTATGTATTGGAAACGCAATTATACTTTCTAAACACAAGAATCAATGCCCAAGAAATGAAATTTTTTTGAGTCAAAATTTTGAGAAAATTTCCATTTTTTAGATGATATATAAAAATTGAAACTTGATTCCAAAATTCACAAATTTTTCATAAAAATGAAGTCAAATTATTTTCAAGTTAGCAATTTTTTCTCAAAATTTTCATTACAGTTGAAGAGTGTTCACTTATCCTAGTGCTAATGCTTCAAATATATAGGTTATTTGAACAAAATTATGAATTTTGGCAATTTTGATCCAATTATGTAGGGTACTTTATAATAACTTGAAAATCTCAAAAATTCAGGTTTTTTTGGACAGTTTTATTGATACTTTTTGTTAAGTTGATGTGGCCAAATTTGATAAATTTAAGACTCAATTTTAGCTACAAACTACAAATACGAAATCCACTTTATCAATGCGGCAAAATTTTCAGAAATTTTTCATTTTTTAGATGATATAATAAAACTTGAAACTTGAAACTTGATTGATTGATTGATAACAAAATTCACAAAAATTTTCTTAAAAATGAAGTCAAGCTAATAAAAAGTTAGCAATTTTTTATCAAAAATTTTACAATAGTTGGACCGGTGATTATTTCAGTTATGAATATTTGAACAAAATTATTAATTTATGCAATGTTGAACCAATTATTTACATTATAATAACTTTAAAATATCAAAAATTCAGGTCTTTTTGGGCACTTATTTTGATAAAATTGAAACTTTTTATGAAAGTTAATGTAGCCAAACCAAACCAAGCTAAATTTTAGACTCAATTTTAGCTATAACTATAAATACGAAATCCACTTTATGTATGGGTCAAAACCACAAATTGGGTACTTTAAACTTGGGTCAAATGTCTAAAAAAAACACCTAAATAGTACACAGTAATACTCAGGATTAGGATTATTTTAACTTTATGAGATACTTGAATGATATATAAAGTATCTATATGAATGTAAATGATCTCAAAATGACTTTGAAAGTATCTACTACTACAGATAGACTGAAAATCAACAAATTTTTAATTTGACTTAATTTCAAGTTGCACATGTTGTACTATCCCCTACACATTGGGCAATGCACCCCAGTTATGAAATCTGCCTTCAAAACCTTCTCTGTACTTTTGAATACCCCAAGTATACCCTTATTTCTACCAATGTATTACATAATACATATACACATAATATAGGAATTTGAGGACCTTAACCTAACTATTTATATCATTTATACTTGCTTTACTATTTTAAAGGCATACCTATGCTTATATATAGGGTCTTATGGGGGTTTTCTAAACATTTTTTTCGAGACCAATATCAGACAGAAGGAAAAAGTCAAGTGCTCTCAAGTATTTCCTTGAAGGAATTCAAAACTGACTTTTAAAAATCTTTTTTTTTCATACAGACAGACATACAGTAGTAAGTAGGTACTTGTAAAGATCAAAGATCTAGTACCCTAAGTATACTATATTTAGATACACAAGTACTTTTGAAAATTCTTAAACCCTTTAGATATACTAGTAAGTATAAGCTTTTTTTATGGATGATAAGTCCCGGGTAAAACTACATGCAGTATTGTGAACTAAAAAATAAAAATAAAAAAAGCAGCTCTTTCCGGTGCTTTACTCAAATTCTATGATTTCCTTCCAGACCTACTTATACCAGTAGATAGGGTACTTGACTAAAAAGTTAAAAACACAAGTATTTGGCCAACTTCCGCCAAAAAGTATTTACAAATTGAACCCGCAAAACACGATCAAAAAGCTCGATTTTTCATATTTTTTCAAACTAGAACTACCTACATAAATTTAACTCTTATTCTTAGTAAAAAATCTTTACAAATTTTTGAGCAAAATTTCAAGTTTAAAACAACAAATTTCGTGAAAGTTGCAAATTATTTTTAAATTTTTAGCATAATTTTCAATTTGAAATCCTAGTTTTCGTCTATTTGACTACATTATGTATAAATCTATGTTATCAAAATTGAAAATTGAATGGATATCATTTGGTTCTAATGGGCTTTTATGAGGTTTAACATGCAAAGGCCTGAAAGCCGAATATATTCTTTGCTATAATTTGAATTTAAATGCTGGAAATAACAGGGTTCTAGACTAAAAACTAGGATTTCTCGAAGGTTTTCAGATTTCAAGTATCCAAAGTATTGAAATTGTACCTTTAAATCCTATAAAAATCTCTTTTAGGCAAATTTATTTTGACAAAATTTGCTCTAAATCATATACGAAGATATTTTTAAAAAGGCTCCGATTTAATCTCATCCCTATTTTTGTTGAATTTACCCCTATATTTTGGGTCTAACTTTACCTCTGTATGAAATTAACCCAATATTTATTGAGTTTAGGTCAAAATCAACTAAAAATTTGGTCAAAATTGGTAAAATTTAGCCTAAATCAGTTAAAAATCAGGTACTTTTAGGCCATTTGATAGTTTAGTTTAGGCTGATTTAATTTCATCCCTAATTTCGGTTGAATATACCTCTATATTTTGGGTCTAACTTTACCTTTTGTATGAAATTAACTCTAAATATTTCTAAATCCTAGCCTAAGTTAATCTACAAAGTATATACTAAAAAATTTAACTTTTTTTTAATGAAAATTAGATTTTTGTATCTTATAAACTGTTTCATTTTTGTAAGGTCAAAAAAACAGAATTTAATTCTGTAATTAGATGTCATGGTTCATATCAGTCCTATCTGCAGTAGTAGGTATAAAATATATTTTTAGCAATATTTAAGCTTTTTCTAAAAAAAATGAGGATTTTCTCTCAAATTTAGGTACAGTCTCTAGATAGGTAGACCTACAGTAGTTCAAAAGATAATCAAAAAAATTTGACAAAATTAACTTTTAGACTGATTTGGAACTCTTTATACGAGTAGATTTTGAATTTCGAAATTTTGGTTCTAAAACGAGCTAAACTTATTGAATTTTTTATCAATCTTGTAGTATGGATAGATATCCAGGTATAAAATATTTAATTTAATCGAGTCATTAAGTCCATTCTATCTCTATATCGTATTAGTAGGTAGGGTACTAATACAAAGTACCTATCTAGGAAGTAAAGGATTATTTAAAAAGAAATAATGCTCATTTTTTATCCCCCTTGAGATACTCAAGTAGGCTTATACTCTTTTAAATTTCCTGTAATTTGTACTTCAAAAATACTCATATATTACACAAATTACAGAGCTATACCTCGATATAAAGGACCTTTATAAAGTAAAGTAGATATCTAAACAGTAACTCTATAAAAACACCTATTTTGAGAAATATACCTACCTACTAAAAAGCGTCTTTTTATTATAATTTTAATGACCAAATTATACACTAATTGAGGTACTTTATGGAGATATTTCACTGTACTTATGCGTAAATAAAAGACCACCGACAGATCAAAAACCCGAGTTATAAAAAATCATAAAAATATTGAATTGAATTTAAAAAATGTTGAAAATAATTCGGCTGATTTCAATTGAATTCTTCGATTATGATTTGAAATTTCAAGTACTTTTCCAAGGTGCCTGAAGGAATGCAATCGAGCTGAAATTGCTATTTTTACCCACCCATATAAAGATCACAGATACTTAAGTATACTTGAATATACCTACTAAATAAGGGTATATATATGATTTGTGTTTAATTTAATTTCAGCCCTATTTGGGTTGAATTTACCCTAACACTCGAGCTCATCCTACTACGAAGCAAGCAACTGTAGATTAAAATTTGGTCAATTTTCAAGTTTGATATTTGTATAAAGTTTTTAACTTTATTTTAAATTTGAAATTTAAAAAATTTTTAAATTCGAGATAGCACTTTAATAAAGGGCTCAGATTTAATATCATCCCTATTTTGGGTTAATTTTGGATTAATTTCTTACAGAAGTAAATTTAGACTAAAAATATAAGGGTAAATTCAGCCAAAATAAGGCTTACATTAACTAAATAGGTGTGCTTATTGGCCTGTTAGGAGTAAATTCAACCAAAATAGGGATGAGTTTAAATCAGAGTCTATATAATGAAATGATAGAAATAAAAAAAGTTGTTAAAAAAAGTTAAATGAGAATCGAAAGGTAAGAAAATTTCGGTCCGGGTATAAACCGATTTTGACTTTTTTTTTTGTCAAAGGATTTACACCTCAATGAATCTCACCGTTTAAATCTACCAACACGATAAAAAAAACATACCCCTTCATGTCTAGTCCTATCCTAATACTATTAAGATACTATAATATGAGCTATTAAGCCCGATATAATAGTCTGTACTTACACTTATCGAGCAAAATTTGGCAATTTTGACAATCCCAAATGGTAATATAGCCAGAATCAGGTCAAAATTTCAATTTAATTCCTAAACTAGTTAGCTAAATTGCCAAAATTTCAAAAAATACCTAAACCATCTACCCAAGTTTTTGTAATATTTTGATAGATTTTAAAATTTCGAGCTTTTTGCGATATTTTACAGTGGTTTTTAAGCCAAAATAAAAATTGAAAATCACACCTTTCTATTAAATACTTTTGGATTTCCTCAAGCCAAAAAGCCACATCTAAAAATAAATAAAACTTTGCATTGCTTGATTTCACGGGAACCCTTCCAAAGACCCTTATGAGGAATTATCCCTTTACCTAAGGTAAAGGTACCTTACATGTATGTATAGGTATATGTACTAATAGAGCAATTTACTATTTTATATAAATTTTTTTGAAAAGGTGGTCATAATAATACCTTGAATATTAATCCAAACAATGGGGTTAGCGATTAGGAGATAAAATCCATTTTATTACGACAACTTATGTAAGACTTTCCGGTTCTAAAACCCTATAGGTAACTTGTACACTACTTACCCAATACCTTAAATACTTGTTGCTTTACAAGTATGTATCTACATTTATTCAAAAGTTACAAAACCCAATGCTTAAAAGTCTCAAAAATTACACTTTTTCTAGAATTTCAGGTCGACAAATGCCAAAAATTGATAAAATTTTGACTAAATTATGAAAAAAAAATTGAATTTTGACTTGTTTTCAAATGACAAGGACATTATAAGAAAGTTTCAGGGTATTTTTATTGAAATTATCGACAATTTAGTGTTTTTTTTAATAATTTTACAATGAACCCTCTATATAAAGGCACCTATAGTGTGATTATGATTGTGATTATGATTAATTTTTTAAATCAAAAATTTTAGGCTGATTTTCCAAATATCTTAATTTTTATGAAAATTTGCCAAAAATTTTTCAAAGATTTTCGCTTGGTTGTTTTGTAACCTGTTTTATTTTGATCTCATATTTTTATATCTTACATATATCTAGAGATATCTAGAGATAGACTTTCTCAAACAAATCTTAGGCCAAAATAACAACTGTTTAAAATCTAATTGTATCCAGCTTTCAGTAGTGCTATTTTCTTCAATCCTAAGGCCTAAGGCCTTAAAACTAGCCGAAAAATTTGCTAAATTTTGAATTTTTCCAAATTTTTGACATATTTTGATGGTTTTAGAATCTCAAACCTCTAGGTAAATGGTGTACTTATTCAAAGATCTCTACATTTTTTTAAAAAATGTAAAAATTTCAATGAAAACACCTTATACTGATATAAGACAGGCATTTGACATTTTGATTTCGATATTTTTCAAAAAAAAGGTGATTCTTATCAATTTAACAAAAGGATAAGCCACTTCCTTTACTTTTGAGTTTACAATTTCGAATCGAAATTGTACTCTTATAAATAAAATAAATACGTACCATAGTACAACAATTGAACCTCAGACATCCTTAAAAAGTTGTAGAAAAAACGGTACAAAAATGCACATTTTTTGGTCTGATTTGCCCAATACACAATATCCTACACAATACATTTCTATACTATTAACTATTATAGTAGAAGTACCACCTATACGAGTATCAGTACAAAAAATACAAAAAATTTTGTTCGTTACAATTTTTTACGTTTCTAGCATATCCTTAAGGGTCTATTGTTTCGCCACTAATTATGAACTAATTTCCAACTTAGGTTTTTGTATTCAAGTGGAAAAAAACCATTTAGTCATACTGACATTTGGGACAAAAAAAGTCCGAAATAATGACCGAAATGAGCCCGAAATGACACACAGAAATAATGAAATAAATTGAAATAAATGCAAATTGATAAGTGTGATGAATTGTACTTGTCACCCAACCCTTTTGTACAATTTTACTTGAATTGTACTTTGAAAAAAATTTACATTTTGTACTTTTGTACATTTCAAAAGCTGCCTTTTGTACACTGAAATGAAATAATGATACTTTTTTGTCGTTGTAGTACATGTGGTAATATGTAAGTTGAGCTAATTTATATTGTAAAATGCTTATTATTTATGATTGATGACTTGATTGAGGTATAGATTATGGAATATTGATATGACATATAATAGCTAACAAATGGCCCGATGGATTAGGTCGAATTATTCAATTATTCAAAATCAATCGATCGATCAAGGATCTTTAGTTCGAGTATCGGTCATTTGACCTTTGGCTAAAATACTAAATCAAAAATTTTTACAATATTCGAGATCTAAAACAATCTCCTATATTCGGGAAAGAGACAGGTCAAAACTTTTTTTTGTCAAAATTTCGAAATTTCATAAAATTTTAAATTGATTGGCTTTAGGTACTCGTGATACTTCAAGTTCCAAAATTTTGATAAAATATGATAAAAATGACTATTCTGTATGCATAAGTAAGGTATTTTAAGATTTAAGTTTAATTTCATCCCTATTTTGGTTGAATTTACTTCTATATTTATGGTCTAACCTTATCCCTGTATGAAATTAACCCAAATTTTTTTAGTTTAGGTTAGGTTAGGTCAGGATTTTAAAAATTTTGAGTTAATTTCATACAGATATAGTTTGACCATAAATATAGGGGTAAATTCAACCAAAATAGGGATAAAATTAAATTGGAGCCTTATTTTAAGTGTCTCATTTAAGCCTGTTTCACCTAATTGACCACTAATATTTGTATCAAAATATTCTGGTTTTATTTTTTGCTTTATATTTGACTGGTCATATAGTCCCAATATCAAAATTTAATTTAAAAAAGATCTTGGAATTTCTGGAAAATTAGATAGTCCAGTCGTAGTGTATGGGTTGCATTTTTGTAAAAAAAAATGAAATTTTGTTTGACTTTTTGCATTTTTACATAAAAACAGCAATATATGTAAGGTACAGTGAAATCTCTATAAAAGACCTCATGTTCTTATTTAGTTCTTAAAAATTCTCGATATATGTAAGATAGAGAGATGCTTTATTTAACTAGAGGTAGATTAGGAGATTTTTTTTACCAAAATTTCATGCCTATATAGTGTTAGGTTATATATGACTGAATGACTTTCATTCAAAAATTCTCAAAATTTTCATAAATTTGATCTTGTGAAACCCATTACTGAAATTTTGATCAAAATTTTGAATAAAATTTTTAAATAAGTTAGTTCTGTAGCCTTTTCCAAAAGCTTTTCGAATTAAATCTAAATTCTCTTATCAAGATTTTATACTCAAAAGAGGAGTTTTTTTTACATAGTTTCTTTATACAGAAATTCCAGTGTATCTATACTCTATATATCATAATAATATGTATAAAATAGAGCTTCAAGAAATGGGTTGGGTCCCATAAGTATCTCTACTGAGAGTAGGCTTATTATTTACAATTATTTTGTAATTGTTCAAGATCATAATTTCATAATTGCTCAAAGCAATGCCAAATCTGCCTACAAATTTCAAATTCGATTGTTTTAAAATAATTACCAGTCTAGTACATATTATGTTAGTGTATGTGCAAAATGCAATTGTCAGTGGGATATATGAGTAATATGGTCAAAATAAACCTACAAGTCTAATTACTGAGCCCACAGAAGATCTACAAAATTACATGTAATTACAAGATAAGAAAGTCTTACTACTGACTACTACCAGCTCGTACTATCTATAGAGAAATTGAAATTATTTAGACGAGATCTTGTGATTGTTAATCAAGGAGAAATTGTGATTGAAATTGAAAGGGTATTATTAGACCTACTGATATGATATACTATATACTGATACAAGTATAGTAAGTATTATATGTTTAATTCAGATATGAATAAGGACTTGGATAAATTGCAATTTTGATGAAAGCTTATGAATTTTCTATTCAATTCAAAGGAAATTTCATATTTAATCTTTTTAATATGAAATATTAGAAATATATATCTTAAAACTAAAAACATACACAAGTAAAGTTTCATGAGAGTCGAAAGTTTCAAAAATTTCTAATAAAAAATGTAAATATGGCAATTTAAGCCGAACTAATCTTAAGTCAACGAAAATCAGCAAAATTTCAAGCATAATATGCCTGAATGACTGTCAAAAATTTTTATAAAATTGATTTTGTGAAACCGATTACTGAAATTTTGATCAAAATTTTGTCTGAAATTATTAAATAGTTCCTGTTTCGAATTTCTCGACAATCTTATACGAAGAATTTTTTGATATTTTCTTTGACCTATGCATGTTAAACTTCATATAAAGGCCAGAAAACCTATTATGACCCGAAGATATCCTTTCAAACAAGTGTACAAAGTATCTCTAATCTACTTATGTTAAAAATTATTAGATATTTGAGCTTAAAGATTGGCATTTGTGAAGGTTTACTTGCAAGTTTTAGGATAAGAAAGGATCAGAGGATCTAAAACTGACAGACTGACCTATTTATAAGCCTTACAAGTATACTGTTCCTACTATTAAAATCTCCAGAGATTCAGAAAATGTGGAAGATTACATATATCTTGTCCAGAAAAAATCGAAAATTAATTTCCAGATCTAAAATTAAACCCATTAGTCCATCGAAAAAGCTCAACATTTTTATATTTTTCAAAAAAATTTGAAAAAAAAATTAAAATTTTATAATTTTCTTGAATAAGAAGCCAATTTTGTGTATTTAAGGCAAAATATGCCTTAAATATTTTGTAGATTAGTGCTCTGTTTATTTTTTGATAAATAATCTTGTTAAAAAATCCTAAAATTTTGAAATTTTTTTGAAAATTATGCAAAATGATACATTTTATGAGTGATTTATATAGGTACTGAATCTGTATACTTAATAAGTAGAAAAAATCACTCAAAATGGAAAAAAACTTTTGAACTAAATCAGAGAATTTGTATACCTATGATGATTAGAATGAGCATATAACACCCAAGTAATTTCACAATTTACGGTTTATAAGACTTCTTATTGGAAATTACTGGTACTTCAGTATCTAATTTAGGTAAGTCATTTCAGTCAAAATTTTGAGCAATTTCTCAGAAATTTTGCAAAATTTTAAGTCAAATCCTGCCCAAAGGTTGAAAATTTCAAATTCATTTGATTTAAAGCAGCTTATAAATACTAATGTTCCTGTCTGTTAAGAGTATTTGGCAAAGGCTTCGATTTAATCTCATCCCTATTTTGGTTGAAATTAACCCTTGTATAAAATTAACCCAAAATTCTTTATATAGGGGTAAATTCAAGCAAAATATGGAGGAAATTAAACACAAAAGTCGAATTTGTGTCAACTTCTCGAAAATGTCGATAGATTTTGTTGAAAATTTAGATAAAGATTAAGAATTGGTCAAATTTAGGATAATTTTTGTGAATATATCAATGATACAATTTACGATATTTAATCTAAACAAAAATCGAATTTTGCTGTTTTCCAAATTTTGAATAAAATTTGAGTAAAATTGGAATTAAATCCTATTGACACGGCACAGTAGGCTAGCTTATTTTTAAGTATGAAGGATTATTATAAATTTTTTATATAGGTAGGTTACATATGTATTTAATACCTTTCCACAAAACAATGAAACAAAACTGATTGGCTAAAAATCGTCAATTTTTGGAGTTTTGTGTTAAACTTGGCTTTTTATTAGCTTAAAAATTGGCTCATTTTAGCATTAGAAACATTGAATATTTTAACCTAAGTAGGATATTTTTGGGTTCTAATAGGCTTTCTAGCCTTTATATGAGGTTTAACATGTTAACATGTAAAGGCCTGAAAGCCGAAGATCCTTTAAATACAACTCTTTTGAAAGACACCTTCTAGACTTGAAAGTCTTATTTGCTTGAGTTTGTGGTAGTCGCAATATATACTAAATAGTTAATTGAAAACAGATTGTGTTATCTAAAATCCATAAATGTATCTTTAGGTAAATATCTGATGGTACTCGTACAAAATATATGGTAGAGAGATAGAGATGTATTTTGGGCTCAAATTCAATTACATTTTGAGAGATAAAAGATAAATCCCCCATGGGATACAAAGTATCATTGTACGAGTATCAGTTGAAAAGATACAGCTGAACTGAAATGAAGAAAATCGAATTTAATTTTACTACTACTTGATGGCTTAATTGTCCTTTTGTGGATTATTTTACACTACAAATATGTATCTCTATAAAGTATCTTAACTATCTCACAAAGTATCTGAATGTAGGTATGTAATCTCATATTTAAAATACTTTATAGATAAGATCCAGCCTACCAAGATAAACCAAAATTGTCTAATTAAAATACCCCAAAGACAGTTAAATACCTATATTTTCAGTCTCAAAATCTCATGCATTTTATCGATTTGATATGAAACAATTTTAATTAGTATAGTTCTCGGAATATCTTAGAAAATTAGGCCAAATTTTTGACAAAAATTATAAAAATTTAGATTTTTTTCAAGCCAATTTGCAATATTTAATGCGAAATTTGGCTAAAATTTCTTTGTAGGTAACAACCTTGTAAATATTTGCACATTTTAAATCGTCCAGACAAATAATAAGAGTAGAGGATATGCTTAAAGTCAAGAATTTTGAGAAATTTTATCGAAAATCATGCTTTTTTATACATTTTTGTGCTTTTTTATGCTTGTTATATACGTGTAAATGTGACCTTTTTTCAAAGTAAAAACAAAATCTGTATATGGTACGATCTAATACTTAATTTGAGAATTGAATTATCATAAAAGACAATGGGGAACGGTGGCAGATGCTTAGAAAGTGAATTAAATTGCAGATTTTTGCAAATCTTGTTGGCCCATATATTCCTTATATGCAGAAACCTCATCTTGAGTATTTTAATTTGATTCTTTTCTTAATTTCTTAACTCCATAAAATGGCAATTTAAGAATTTAGATATTTGTGAAATGAATGGAGGTTTAAATTTCACACCATAAACAGTTCAAGTTTCATAAAGATCTCAAATATCAAATGTCAAAATGTCAAAAGCAACATTTTTGTAAAAAACTATTTAAAAAGTTTTGATTCTCGAAATCCTATGAAAATTAGGATATCAAATTGAAAATTGAGATAAAAATTCTCTATATCCAAAATTAGACCTTTTTTCTTAGTTTTAAGTCAAGTTTAAAACAAAATTGTCCAAAAATTCACAATTTTTTCCAATCAGTTTGGATAATTTTCTACCAAAATCACAAAATGTTCATATTTTTTCAAAAATCAAATTTTTTTACACTAATCCTAAATTCATAAAAAAGTATCCTAAAATTGCCAATTTTTTTCATTAAAATTATATTAAAAGTATCTCTTGGGGTTTTAATGGATTTTCTGGCCTTTATAGATATGAGGTTTAACATGCAAAGGCCTGAAACTCGAATACATCCTTTAGATTTTGGAATCAAATTTGCTGATATTTTGATCAAAAACTGACCATTTTGGCGTTTTTCTGCTGTTTAAGCCCATACATTATAGTCAATTATTTATAATTTTTTCCATTAAAAACAGTCTTGAGTAGTGTTTAAAGGATATCTTTGGGTTCTAATGGGCTTTCTGGCCTTTATATGAGGTTTAACATGCAAAAGCCGAATAGTTTGCACAACTTGGAAAATCTTGACAAGAAATGCTTTTGATATTTTGACAAAATTTCTCAAGATATGGCAATTGCCATACAATTACAATATTTTGACAAATGTACGTGATTTATCTGAATATAAATTTTTTTTCATTTCTCAACTCATTGTCCTGTATTCTGTAGGTAGTATTAGCTTTAAGTATCTAGTATATTTCAACTTGAATTTTTCATTTTGAAATGCTAATAATGCCCTTTGTATCATCCTCAAACTGTAGACTAGACTAAACAATGGGCATATTTGATTTCTGGGTCAAATATTCAGTATTATTATTGTCAGTTCATTTAACTTGAGAAAACCTCAAAAAATATTCAAGGATAGGTCAAGAAAAGAAAAATGAAAAGTTCATTTAAATTTCCATTTTCTTTCTATTTTAGGCCATACTGAATATCCGTGATTCTGCATTTAAATTGCAATTAAAATTTGCAATTTAGAGTATCTATCTAGGTATGTAAGAGAAATCTTGAGATATTTTTCAATCATATACAAGTATGCCAATTCAACTTGGATATTTTATAAAGTCCAAATATGTAATACAAGTTAATTAAATATGACTACAATTTAATCTCATCCCTATTTTGGTTGAATTTAACCCTATATTTTGGATCTATATTTTGAAATTAACCCAAAATTTTTAAAAATCCTTACTTAACCTATGCAAAACTAAAGAAATTTTGTGTTAAGTTCATACAGGGGTAAAGTAAGACCAAAAATATAGGGATAAATTCAACCAAAATAGGGATGAGATTAAATCAGAACCATTAAATATTATTTGGCTTATCAATGCTTGGCTGATTTTACAAATTATACACATTTTAATGACCATATTTCTTTACTAGTATATTTAAAACTGATTTAGCTTTCAATTTTTGAAAATTTTTGACAAAAATATTTGTCTTACAAATCAAATTTTGTCAAATTTTTCAAAATTTTGAATGAAAAATTCATTTTTTTCAACAAACTTTTTGCATTATTTTGTGTTTTTTCAAGCCATTTCGAATAAAATCGTATTCAAATTACTCAAATTTACATTAAAGATGAGTCGTTATCTTGATCAGGTACAAGAAATTACTATGCGTTCTTATGTAATTTTTAATATACCCTACATAATATGTACCTACTCATGTATTTTATATTCTGTAGTTGAGCTTTCATGAAGTTTTCAACTTTTTAAAATTTTAAAAATATCAAATATTTACTTTTGAATGATATTATATGATGCACCTATACAATCACCTATACTAGGAAGATTTTGCAATCTGAAAAATAAAAATATCATCCATTTATTCATATGTCTTATTCAATCGTGATTATCTACCATTCCATTATTAAGTATGGTCCTGAACAAATGCCAATGTCCATCAAAAAATATCCAAGTTCTTTCACTTTTTATATCAAAAAAAGAGAGAAATCAGTCAATTTGAAACATTTTTCAAATTCAAATTCAACTATCTATACAAGATAATGGAAATTTTTCAAGTTTCAAACTTGCATCAAATTCCCTTGAAACAAAATACTAGATTTATTATGCGAAATCGAGGATTTATAGAAAATCTAGCATTTAAAATTTCAGATTAAGAGATTTGACTTGATAAAAATACAACTTTTTATAGGTTCCGATCTCTATTTTGACTGAAAATACCCCTATATTTTTGAAATTGACCCAAATTTTGTTTAAATCCTAACATAACCTTATCCAAGCATATACTAAACTAAGAATATTTTGGGCTAATTTCCTAAAGGGAGGAAGTTAAACCAAAAATATAGGGGATAATTCAACCAAAATAGGGATGAAATTAAGTACAAGAAGTCTTTTTTAGTTCAGTTTTTAAGAAATTTTAGACTTGAAAAACGAAAAAATTCTCAAGATTCCATTCTACATTTCAAATGCAGAAAAATTGATAATTGAATTAGGTATTAGATTATGGCTTTAATTTTAGGTTCATTTTTTTTGTAAAATTTTTCAGATACCTCTGGTTAAAATAAGTTTCTGAATGAAAACCTCCCCTTGTATCAGTATATTAAGTAAGATGCTTACTAAAAGATCTATATGATTAACTTATGGTATAAATGAGAAAATGGGCAATCAAGATGAGCAAAACCAGAACTGCAAAATTGAAAAAATTTGCCGAACTAATCTGAGATAATAATAATATTTGCTTCTCTTTTGAGAACCTATTATTATACTACAATTGTAATTATATTTATACCAAAAATATATGAAACTTTCTCTGTATACTACTAGTACTACTAGTAGTATAAACTCACGCTTTTTGACCTTTTTAAATGAAATATAAAACTACTTTAAAAGCACCAAATTCAAGTTTTTTGATCTCAAAAATAAAAAAGATTATATAGCCATTAAAGGATTTTAAGAGAAGATTTCAAAGACCAAATCTGAATCGCTGATTTCTTATGGGATTTCTTATGAGAAGATTTTTTTTTGAGAGCCAGCTTTTATTATGTGATTTACGATTATCACTTTCGATTATCAAAGAATGAAATCTGACTTTTATTAAAAAAATTTTAAAGCTCAATTTATCCACGTTTTAAAGGCGAAAGTGAGGTTTAATCTAATCAATCTTAATCAGATAATTGTATAGTATGAAATACCAAAATTCTCACACTTTTGCTAAGCCTTTTATTACCCTTTAAGTATATAGGTACTACAATACAATACAAGTAAATATTTTCACATTTACAATTTTAAATTGATGAAATTGTACACTTTAACCTGGGATTTCAGCCCTTTTATCGCTATCACAAGTTTAGATAGGCATGTGTTTTAAATAATGAAATGTGACATGTTTTTAGATATAAAAATTAAAAGTTGGTCAAACTGTCAATAGGGCATTTTGTCAAGTTACAAATTTTAAAAGAGAATTTTTTTCAAACTCAGATTTTCAGATTTCAGATTTCAGATTTTTCTTTAAAACGATCGAATTTCGTTATAACGACTTCTCCTATAACGTATTGACTATCGACCTTTATAAAGGGGTAATTTATACATTTTTTGCTAGAATTTACAATATTTTTGAATTTTTGTGTCATTTACGAGTATTATCATATGATAATAAGGGTAATAAGTAATAAGATAAGGTATATTTAAACTAAAATTTCAATTTTGAAATCCAAGATTTGGTAATGTATACAGTAATCAAATGAATGAAAACTTGGATTTCAAATTGAAAATTGAGATAAGATTACCACTATAAAATGTCAAAAATTTCTTTTTGTTGAGATTTAGACCAATTAATTGATATTAAATGACCTTTTTAGTAGTACTGATAAATACGTTATAACGTGTATCTCCTATTATGAATTCTAAATAATGATCCTTTTTAATGACGTTATAACGAGGTTATACCCTACTATCGAATCTCAACTAATTCAAATTCTTCAACTATTAAATATAGCCAACCCAATTTTGGAAAAATTTACAATTTTTGACCTCGCAATATGAAAAAAATTGCATCTTAAGAAATTCATTTTTTGTTAAAATATCAGTATGTATTTATAAAAATTGAAATGTCAAATCGGAAAAATATTGGTCAAATTTGGATCTTTTTCAATTTAGATTATCTGTTAGATATAAGTCCTGAAAATTTTATCAAAATTTGGTCAAATTTTGATTTATTTTTTTTAATCATTTGTCATTTGACAATCGATTCAATTTTTTTTGAAAAATTGAGTTAAAGTGGGAAATGTAGTACGCCTTTGGGTTTTCTGGCATTCGAATTTGCCAAATTTTGTCAGATCAGTCAGATCAAAGTAAAAATTTCCCCCCTCAAGTTTCTACACTAATATATAAAGTCTAAAGTAAAGTGTATTGATTATGGTTATGGCCTAGTTATTCAAAAACTGTCCAATTAAATGCACGATACTATCTGTAATACAGAGACAGAGTACATAGGACTTTGAGTTAGGAAAAGATCAAAGCTTTTAAAATTTCAAAATTTCGACATATAGATATCATACTGCAGGATATGATAGGTTAATTAAGTTAAATCCAATTATTTTCTCAAAAACCACTTGAACTTGTAAGACTTATAATGCAATCTCTTTAAAACTCGAATAAAATGACAAATAGAGTTTTTAGTTTTTTGGACGAGCGAAGCGAGCACTTCTTCTTCAATTTTCCTTGCACTTTCTACATATGTTTGTTTGATTGTTCGCAGAATAACTGGACCAATTTTAACCAAAGTTAAATGACCATTTGCACCGTTAAAATACATTATAACGTGTATCTTCTATTATAAATTCTAAATATTTGACTTTTTTATTGACGTTATAACGAGGTTATGCTATTGATCAAGATCTAGAAACTAGTAAAATTGAGCACCTAATTTAGGATATTTTTACAATTTTTGACCTCAGAATGAAAAAAGTGTATTGATCAAGAAATGAAATTTTGTTAAAATTTTTTTTTATAAAAATTGAAATGTCAAATCGAAAAAAAATTGGTCAAATTTGGATTATTTTGAACTTAGATTTTTTTTGTATCATTTGACAATCGACTCATGAACGACCCTTATAGATTTATATGGTCTAGTTGTGCCATTTCGACAAAACAAGATCTTGTGGGTATTATAGACTCTTTAAAGATCTCCAAGTTAATCAAAAATTTAAGTGGTTCTAGTTGATAGAGGTTCCAAATTTGACATCCATTTGACCCTTAATCTAAACTTTGACCTCAAAAAATTGAGGTAATAGTTAACTAAAGAGTAGTTAATTAAATCCTAGTATGTATAGTTAAAATTAAGTAGAAAATTTGAAAGCAAAACCGAGTCAAAGTCAAAGAAATTTCGATTTAATTCGATACACTTAACTTAACTGTACTTACTTATCTACTTTAGGTATTATAACCCTCCATATAAGAACCAACCTCTTTATAAGGGCATAAGAATCTCATCAAATTTGTGCTACTGTCTATAAAATATGAAATATTATCTCATTTATAAGTAAGTACTAGGATACTGACATGCTGTATCAAGGATTAAACAAGAATTTTGAAAAAATTTCAAAAATTTTGAATGATTTACACCGTTTGACATTTCAAGCCTTAAAAAATCGAAAATTTTTAATTTAGATTTTTTTCTATTTCTGTCGGCTTATTGCGTTTATAACCTGTATAAAATGACCTGGAAAACTGCAAATATTACTCTAAACTCAAAAAATTTCAAAGTTTTTAGGAGATATTGAGAAATTTTGGTTTAAAAAAACGTACAGGCAAGGGTAGATTTGGTATAGTTCGGAAGATTTTTTGATAATTTAGTAAGCCTACTCGTATTTTCTTTTTTTATAATAAGGTTTTATATGACCCTTTATGAGGTTTTTATATGAAATTTAACAAGCAAAAGCCCGAAACCCGAATATATCCTTTAGAATTTTTTAGAATTGACCAAGTAGTCAAAATTCTCTAAGCCTAGTCCAAATACTGGTACTTATATATGTCAATTTATAACTGTAAACTTGTAGAATAAATAGACAACAATATGTAAATGATCATGTCTTTTTAAGGCTCTCTGAATACATTAATATTTTGATCAAATGAAATGAACTAGTAATTTTAATGTGAATACAATGCACAATTTTGCACTTAAAATTAATATCTCTCATGTCTTTTAAATGCCACTAAACACCTTTAAAATTCATTAGCATAAAATGTCTATACAATACAGGTTTTATGAGACATGACCTTTAACATTTAAAAATCGATTAAATTTGTAACAATTTTGAAATCTCTTCTGTATTATTCATTACCCAAGGTAGGTAAGCTCCAGGGGTTTTTGGTATTTTGAATTTTTATTCTCGATTTATAAATTTGTAATCTGATTAATATTCAAGTGGTTAACCCAATGTTCATATTATTATTATCTTGTAATAATTTATATAGATTTAAATTGAATTTCAACCCTATTTTGGTTGAATTTACCCCTATATATTTGGTCTAACTTTAACACAATATGAAAATAAGCCAAAAATTTTAAAATCCTAACCTAATCTTCGGGTCAAATTTGAGCAAATTTGAGCAAATTTGATCAAATTTTGACCAAAAATCGACAAAAATCGTTTTTTTTTGACTTTTTTACTGCATTTTTTAAGGGATATGATTTAATTTCTTGCCTAATTTGGTTGAATTTACCCCTATATTTTTGGTCTAACTATATAAAATCAACCCAAAATCTTACCTAACTAGACTAAACTAAAAATATTTGTGTTAATTTCATACAGGAATGAAATTAGATCAAAAAAATAAGGGTTAATTCAACCAAAATATGGATGAAATTAAGCTCAAGTCAATTTACAGATATATAAGGTGTCAGGTATCTTTTTTTATTCATTTTTTCTACATTTTTTAGGGTCTATTCTGTGTATACGAGTATATGTCGGCTTTTGAATTTTTCCCATTTGAAATTTGAAAGGTAGTGGAATCAAGTGTCAAAGGGCAAGTCAGACAAAAATGTTTTTTTCAAATCTCATTTTTGTATTTTGAATTGTTCTGCTGTCCCTTTGTAAATGTACATTTATGACATTTCAAAGGGCTCTAAATCTGGTTCTAACTATTAATAAATCTGTATTTTAGATACATAATACATTTAAAGGTTTTTGGACAAAAAGGTAAAAAAAAATTTGTCAAAAAAGTTTTCTTGGAAATTGGGAAACAGATCCAACTTTTAAAATTTTTGTGTAAATTTTGTTTGCTTTATTTTTAATTCGGTGTTTTGATGGAAAAATTTGTTTTTTGGAAATTTTCCTTTTTCTATATGGTTATATGAATCGTTTGGAAATTTTTGGAAATCGTTTTTAAAATTTGGAGATCTTATTTTGAAAGATATTCTTTCAAAAATGTTTCCTAACTATCTCTAACCTACTCCTACCCCTGAGTATTCTGCAATTCTGTAGCTGTATCTCATTTTTGATCAAAAAATACTCGAATTTTTTCAAAATATTTACACATTAGAGGCCTGAAACTTCCAAAAATGCAAAATAAGTAGCATTTTTATTAAAAAAATGTACTTGGTTAGCATATAAAATGCAAAATTCCTAAAATTTGGTACTTTTAACACCCTTAAATACTCATGTCAAAGGTGCTCTAAATGAATTTTTGATTAGACATTTTGACATTTTGACCTATTGGTCTTTGACCAATTGTCCCAAAAATTTATAAATACCTCTGATATTTTAACAAGTATGTAAAAAGCAAATATTTGAGATGCTCTCGGCTATCAAAACACAAAGAAATAAAGGACATGACAATAAAATGCGTAAGAATTTTAAAAATTTCAACCTACTAAAATAAATAAACAAATAAATTATGCAAGTAAATGTCCATTTGAATAACAAGGGGCATAAATCATCGTTCAAAAAGTGTCATAATCTCAGATTTCCTGCATAATTAATGTAATTTTTCAATATTTCTCAAAAAATTATCGAATTTTTTCGAATTGGGTGGGGTTTTATTTGTAGGTTTGCATAGTAGTTTCAAGTATTTGAAGGAAATGACAGAAATTTCTTTCAATACGAGTATTCTGTTAAAACATTGTAATTTGTCCTAAACAAAAAATCCATATTTTTTTATTGAGGACTTGCCACATGCATTTTACATTTATGGGTTTTGTGGGTGTAGTTTAGGTTTGTATTTTTAAATGAGTCGATTGAGATTACGAGGCGAATGACCTTAAAAAAATGATAATTTTATTTTTTATATTTTATACAATGTACTATGTACTGTGTGTGTCTTATGGCCTTTTAAATGTCTTTAAAAGATACTATTAGATTCATATATACTACAGTCGAGTATATTCTCAAACTCAAACAAAGGTTACTGTATGCCTACCAAAGTAAACTAAAAAGTTCCATTTTTATCACATTTTTAAAAAAAATTCTTTGTAGGCCATTTGTCTGTAGGTTTTTTGTCAACCTAACAAAAAGAGAAAATCCAATTTATATCTGATGAAAATTTTGAACGAATTTTTATCAACTTTTTACATTTATGACTTGTAGAAATTACAAAATTTGAAAAATTTGATACGATTTTGATAAAAATTATCCCTATAATTTAATGCTAAAAGGGTCATTTCATATAGGTGTGAAAGATACCCAGTCGTGGTATTCTTATCTCAAATTATAATTTAGGGATCTTAGCTATCGTACTGTACTTAAATTGAGGAAAACTAGGATTTCAAAAGTGTCTAAATCTGTCTATATTTAGATACCAAATTCCTCGAAAATTAAACCTGAAAAAGCCTTTTTTACAATCAAATCCATAAAATTGTATTCTCCGTTGTAGTTATCTTAAAAATTTTATCATAATTTTAGCAATTATTGAAATTTTGTAATTTCAATAAAGACTAAAAAAGACTTTTTCATGTTTAATTTTCGTCACATTTGGTATCTAAATATAGACAAATATTAGATGCTTTTGAAATCCTAATTTTCCTCAATTTAATTACAATACAATAGCTACGAGTAAGATCTCTTGTTAAAATTTGAGATAAGAATACCACTGCTGGATATGTTTTAAGACTTTAGAATGAATTTTTTTAGGCTCCGATTTAAACTGTCCCCCTTTTTGGCTCTTTTTGACCTCCAAATCGACACTCTTTTTGACCCCTCTATCACTTTGACCCCAAATCTAACCTAATATAACCTAATCTAACCTTGCCTAGCCTAACCTAACCTAACCTAAACCAACCTAAACTAACCAAACTTAA
>JAQIXA010001606.1:0-23455 GCA_034699045.1 Nanhermannia cf. coronata Gr-Ori-00579
ATTTTAAGGTCAAAAAAATCGAACTTTGACAAATTTTGGTCAAAGTTCAAAGTGATATAGTGGTCAAAAAGAGTCGATTTGGGGGTCAAAAAGAGTCGAAAAAGAGGACACTTTAATCTCAAGTCCATATATCAAGGGGATTCCCCGACAATATAATTTCCACTGGTTAGGTTAACCTCTACAAACCAGATCTTCGACAAAAAACGGATTTATGAAAAGGCAACTTCCAACACCATGAATTTTGAGCAAAATTTTACGAACGATTCCAGAAACCATATTTTTTTTTGTCGGTGAACTTGATTTGTCAATTTGTCGGTGATTTGGTGTCGGAGAATTATAATAACAATTCTAACCTATGAGTAAGACCATCCACAGATCTTGAAAATAAGCTCGAATGGTATTTGTGTTCTGATGATGGAGATGTTCAAGTTCCAGCTCCATCATCTCCAGGTGGAGTATCGGTATTTCACGATAAATCACCTCGAAATCCGATTCACGAGCCAACATTGACCTCGGTGACATTTTGATTGACCCCTATTTGTTGTAATTAAAATTAGCATAATGAGTTTCATTTATGTTAGTATTTTTGTGTGGGAAATTTTAAATATCTACCTTGTGGATTAATTAGGTTAGATGGGCTTTCGTACACTGAAGTAATTTAGTATGTACAATAGAATATTCCAAGTTATAGACTAAACTCAAGGCCTATAGACTATAGATAGATTCCTCACTATCTAGGCCTTGAATAAACTGTCTATTAATAATCGATTTGGCTTAATAATTTCAAAGCATATAGCTATTAGGTTAGGTTAGAATTATGTTTAGGTCAAATAATTTGACCTTGATTGATATGACAACAATTAAAAATTTGAAATTTTTCAAACTTCTAAATTCAAAATATTTGAGTTTAGTAATCCTTCTCTCAAGGTCCAAATTTTTGTGAGGTGGATTTTTAATTAACTTTTCTTGCAAGACCTCGTGTTTCATCATCCATGGACATGGACAAGTCGGGGTCATGATTGTTATACCTATATAGTTGGTTGAATCGCAGTAATTAGCTGTATTATTTGAGATATAGTTGTTGGTTAATTATAATTATTAGATAAGTAATTAAATAATTGGTCAAAATGCCACAACTGGAGACTCCGGTGGACAACACCATTCTTATGGAAATCCGGATGACCCGGAAGTCAATGATTTATCAGCCTGGAGAGAAAATCACTGGGATTGTCGTTCTACAGTGGAACGGTGTGGAAAAAATCATATGCAATGGTAATTTACAAATCTCTCTCAAAAAATGATGTACAGGGTGATCCAGAATAGGATGGCAAAAATGTTTAGGCTTATATATACCTAGTATCCTATTGAACAGATCAAATATTCAAACAAATGAGATACCAAATCGATAGCAAAAACGAGTATCACGAATCTGAAAGTATCTGAAAGCCTTTTGATGCTAAATTAAATAGGTCAAAAGTTCTGTAGCAATCATCTTGAGACTTTTACCTTGAATGGTGTCAAAATTGAAAAATTGAAATAGGCCAAAATTGCTCCTAAACCAAGTCTTGAAATGTCAAAATCTTACGATTCAAAGGCATAAATAGTGCTCGAAAATCGTAAAAAATTGATCCAAAAGACTTGAAATATCAAAATTTACTGACAGAAATCATATGATAATACTCGATACGCTATTTTGAGAATTATTTATGCCTGGGAATAGTAAAATTTTGACATTTTCTAGAATTGATTTTGGAGAAATTTTGGCCTATTTCAATTTTTTTTTAAATTTTTCCCCCATTCAAGGTAAAAGTCTTGAATTGACCCATAACTCTTGTCTTGACCTATTCATCTCATCTCATTATTATCATCAAAAAGCTTTCCAGATACTTTCAAATTTGTGGTATCGGTGATACTCGTTTTTGCTATGGATTTGGTATCCCTTTTTTTGAAAATCTGATCTGTTCTATAGGGTACTATAACTCGTATATTAAAGCCTTTACATTTTCGCCAGCTACTTCTGGACTACCCTGTACATTTAGATGGGTGAAATGATTGTGATTTGAGTTTGATGGGGTTTTTTTTTGTTCATAGGGATCAGTGTGAAGTACCATGGTGAGGCTCACACGGGGTTTGTGGGTCAACACAAGCAAAAGTTTTCGGGGACTCGGCCTTACTTTGACCATGAGAAGTACTGTGCTGGACACAAAAGTGCCGTATGTCACATTTTTTAAAGAGTATAGGGGTAGACTAAGGGATAGTTCGGAAAGGTTTTTCAAATTTGAAACCTGTTTTTTTTTCTTTGAAATTATCTTGACTTTCTCAAGATTTCACTAGATAAATAAATTCAAGATTATAAATAACAAAATGATTATATTTTTGAAAAACAAACAAGTTACTAAACTATTCCTAGTCTACCCCTAGTCTACTATTGAATTGAATAGTGATTTTGTACATATTGAGTTTTAGGTGGGTGATCGAAAAATGACAATTTCTCCAGGACTTCATTCTTATAAATTTAAATTCCCACTACCTAAAAAACTTCCAGCATCCTTCGAGGGACCTCACGGTTACGTCAAGTAAATACATAAAAAATCCATTATTAATTATACTTGTAGTAGAGTATATATAAGGGATAGTTCGGAATCTGGCCTTTAATCTAATCTATAATAAAACCATTTGACCTACTTTGTTCATGGTTTTGTTCGCAGTTGGAAGATTGCATCAGTGATTAGTGATACTCCATTTAATTTCATGACCAGATCAAAATAACTACTAATTTTAAAAAACTTTCCAAACTATCTCTAATCTACCCCTACAATTGTGATTGTGTGTATAGGCAATCAAATGGATAATTAATGATTGATTGATTATCTGTATGTTATGTAAGGTATAAAATCCATGCAGAGCTGAAAGGTGCGACAGCGCCTGCGCATCTCCCCACAGCCCAGGCCGAGATCTTCTTCACCATCATCCCTGACTTCCCAATTGTTTCACTCCCAGAAGCATCACAACCAGGTGACCTTTCAACTTTCAACCAAAATTTTCCAAAAATTTCCAAAAATTTTGATTTTTTTCAAACCTAGTTTAATTAACTTGACTGACTTAATTAATTAATTAATTAATTAATTAATTAATTAATTAATTGGATTAAGGTGAGGCGATATCGAAAGAGCAGACGACCTTGTGCTTCTTCTGTGTTTGTGGACATCTCGCATTTGGAACTCATATACCAAAGAAGGCTTACTCCATGGTGACCTTTAACATGACCTCATAATTTATCAATACCAAACTTAACAATTAACCGTTTTATTTATGAATTAGGGCGAGGAAATTCCCATCACCATCGAAATCGACAACTCGCACGGTGGAGACAAAATCAATAAAGTGGTCGTCGGACTCATCCTCGTAATACCACCGAAAAATATTTTTAGCAGATTTGACCTTATTTAACCTAGAATACATGACCATATATGACCTATCTTGACCTATATTATCTGCAATTGTCCCAATTTGACCTATAATACTGTTATACCATTTGGCCTAATTTGGCCTTTTTTAACCTTATATCACTGAAATTGACCTAATTTGACCTATAATATCAATGCATTTGACCTAATTTTGACCTACTTTGTGTATGGTTTTGTTAACAGTTGGCAGACTATATTGGTGAGTTGATGAGTGTTCGAGAGCGTCACAAGAAAATCCATACGGAGAAAAAGCACTCGAGACATCCGGCCCTTCTCGTCGACGGCCCTGGTGTTGAACCGAAAGGTAAGGGTACTTGGACCATCCCTGGATTCAAAGTACCCCTCAACATACCACCCTCTGGGCTTGGAGGACACTGCAAGTTAGAAAAAAACCATGGATATCTATTTATACATAGGTATACCATTGTATTCTTAAATTGTTTTTTTTTTTCAATTTTAAAGGTTAATCGATGTGAACTACGTGGTTCGAGTTGAGCTGATCGTGGCCAATGGAAAAGTATGGGGTCAGGAAATACCCGTAAGTAACATTTACTTTACTTTAAAAAAGCCTTCGATTTAAACTCAATTTTGGTTGAATTTACCCCTATACATTATTTTTAGCTTAACTTGATCAAATTGACTCTTTAAGAAAATTCTAACCTAAGCTATACTAAACAAAAAAAAGTGTTAATTTTTTACAGGGAGGTAAAGTTAGACCAAATATATAGGGCTAAATTTAACTAAATTAGGGATGAGATTAAATCGGAGCCTTAAAAAAATCAGTCCCTATGTAAAGTAGTATACATAATTGCAAATTCTAAATATTATTACGTAGATTCTAGTCAATTTATCTTGGGATTTTTAACTTTTTCTAACATAAAAAAGTATCTTAGATTTAATTTCATCCTTATTTTGGTTGAATTAACTTCTGGATGAAATTAACTCAAAAATTTGTTTAATATAGTTTAGTTTAGTTTAGATTAGGTTAGTATTTTAGGTACATTTCATCCAGTGGTAAATTCAGCCAAAATAGGGGCTAAATTAACTCAAAGATACTTTTTTATGTTAAAAATAAGTTGAAAATCCCAAGATTTTACTAGAATCTGCGTAATATAAATTTAGAATTGCAATTATGTATCTATTTTACAGGAAATCTGATTTTTCAACCAAAATGGGGGTAAAATTAAACTAGATTTGTGTTGTTGTAGGTGAAGATTGGTACAAAGGAGAAGCCTGTGAAGGGTTCAAAGGCGAGCAAGTGGACGATCGGCGGACGCCGAGCCTCCACAGCCGCCTCAAAAGCGACGACCGCCTCTGCAACACCCTCAACTAAAACCTCAGCACCCTCAACACCTCATTCAACAGCCAGAAGAGGATCCACAAAATAAAAATAAAAATTTTAAGAGTTTATTTCATCCTGCATGCAGGCGTGAATTCAACCAAAATAGAGGGGTGAATTTAAATCCAAGATTTTAATTCTAAATTTATTTTATTACACAAATTTTCAAATACCCCGTATATACATATACCTATATAAAAGTTCTTATTCTGATCCTAAATTACAAAAAAAATCCAAAAAAATGTAATCATTTCTTGTATAGTAGATACCTATATACATAATATAGCACTATATTAGTTACCTATTCATATTTAAAATGTAAAATGTATAAATCTATGCTTGATATACATCGTCTATCATAATAAAATAACTTAATTTTTGTACAGACAAACAAATCATGTTTTTAATACTTTAAATATACCCATACACAATACATAGCTACAAATATTATATCTGTATTCTGGCTCAAGTTTCTATTTCTAAAAACTTGATGGTTAGGTATATTTGTATATTTAGTTAGTAGTCTATGCTTAAGCCGGATTTTAGCCAATGATTTTTAAGGCATATTTGATGGATTTTTGATGATGATTTTTTAGGTAAGATATATTAAGTATAACATAGGAGATATCACTAAAGTATCATTAAAGTATCTTAAAGTTTCTTTACTACATAATATTTTAACCAAGATCAAGATACTTTATGAACACTGTATTCGACTATGGCCTACTTGTAGTATGTAATCGAAAGTGAGTGCGGGATCAAATTGAGAATCTTAATAGAGAAAATGATATCTAAAATATCTCTATAATATCTAGTCTACCTAATCTAAAATAATAATTACTGTAATTATTATTAATTTTGAATGCAGAATTAACTGAATAGAATCTGCCTAAAGAAGTGCATAATAATATGTACAAGTATAAATGTATTTTGGTGGCTTTTAATTATTTGACCTTGGACTTGAATATGAACTCTGATTATACAATTTCTCAGCTCTCAACCTTGGCTTTTTTTGCTCGATCGATAATAATTACATACATACGAGTATTATGAATATGAACTATAATAAGTAAACTACTAATGTATCTGTATTAGGTATTAGGTATAGTATTAGACACAATGTCAATTTATATAACCAACCATAATTTTGCTAATTTGTTTCGAGTACCTACCTATACTCGTAGTCATGTCCAGTCTACAGATATACCTAGGTAGGTATATACTTTTTGTTAATATTATGCCTATATATCTATTTTTTATGTTTACATCATCAGATGTGCAAAAAAACTCATTTTTCACACTTCAAACACTTCAGTCTCGGGTAAAACCTACAGGGGATACAACAGAGACTTAAAATTTTGCAAAAATCAGAATTTTAGCAAAATGATTTGGGTTTGGTTGATTGGAGTTGTGAGCTCTTTTTACATTTTTATGAAGCTCCTTGCAAAGTACCTGGACTTTACACATGAACAGTACTGGAAAAAACTAGGTAATAAAAGAACCTACTTTATTCAGCTGGACTCTGGAAATTTTAAAAATTTTAAAAAAATTTTCTAAATTTTGACAAATCTTTGATCAATTTTGGCAAATTTTGACAAATTTTGATCTATTTTAGCAAAATTTTACCAATTTTACCAATTTTTGTCAAAATTTTTGGAAAATGTTAAAATTAAACTTGAGTAATTAAAAATTGTGCCATTTTATAGGTATTCCATATGATTCTGTGAACGTTGGATTTTTGGATCGTGCTACAGAGAAGGTGAATTTTATGGAGATTGAGATGATGGTGAATGAGAAGTTGAAGGGTCGTGACCTCGACCTTTGTGGATTTACAGAGTTGGGCAATCGATGTTTGTATGTTCGAGACCCAGAGCTCATCAAAATGTTTATGGTGAAGGATGCTGACGTTTGGATCAACCGAAGGAGGTTTGACATGTCGAAAGCGGATCCTATACTCAATAATATGCTACTATTCATGGAGGGACAGCAGTGGAAGGACATGAGGGCCCTTTTAAGGTAACCCTTTAAGGGTAGGCTAGGGATACTTCGTCAAATTTTTCGAAATTTGAATATTATATTTTTGAAAAAATAGCTAGCTATGATAAATTGACCCGAAAGTCTGTCCAGGAATTTGGTATCTTTAATGAAAACTCATATAAAAATAAATTTTTGCAAATGATATTATTGGGAAATGGCCATATTTCATATGAAGTGACCTGCCTAAAAGATCAAATTAGTGTAAATGAGTTCCAAAATTACTGGTCAGAAAAATTTCGGGTGAAAATATCATCTACTGGTATACGTAGTAATATCTGAAAATGGTTTAAAAAATTCAAAATATTTACCAACTATCCCTAATTTACCCCTAAAAAAGATGTAAAAAGTCAAAGATTTGTAAATTTTTGTAATTTTGTGTTTATATATAGCCCTAACTTTACAACTGGTAAGATCAAGCGTATGTTTGAGCGTATCTCTAATTGTGCGGACATGTTGGTGGATCACCTGAAGAAAGGTGGTGCAGAGGATGTAGAGATTCGGGACACGATGAGTAGCTACACGATGGACGTCATCGCCTCTGCTTTCTTCGGCATTGAAGTACACTCCATTAAGGATAGAAATGCGATTTTTGCAAGGGTACGATAATATACCTAAGCTTCGATTTAATCTTACCCCTATTTTTGGTTGAATTTTACCATATATAATAAATTTGGTCTAACTTTGCCCCTGTATTAAAACTCAAAAATCTTATAATTAATCTAACTAAACTGTAAGATATATCTGTAGGTTGATATTTCGCTATATATGTACAAAGGACTATACTGTAGACAAGTAGAGCTCGGTAGTCGTTAGCTGAGTAGTTCAGCACGTTGGTTTCACAAGTGGCTCTGATCTTGAAAGAGCGGGTTCGATTCCCACTAGAGTTAACCTTTTTGTCCAAGTTCTTGTTGTCCAGTACTGCAAAACCAAAACTAAAGTAATAAGTATTTTGGTTTAATTTCATACAGGGGTAATGTTAAACAAAAAAATAGGGATAAATTCTACCAAAATAGGATGAAATTAAACGTTGGTCCTTTAATATTTGATACAATTATTGTATCTACTGTGTTTTTAGATGGGTCGTAAAATGCAGGCTCAGACAGGTGCGAGGTTGGCGAAGATGCTCATCGCCCTCGCCGCTCCAAAACTGGCGAATCAATTCGGGGTCAGATTCTTCGAGGCCGAATCGACCGACTTCTTCCACAAGGTCGTCAAGGAAACCATCGCACACAGAGAACAGAATAACGTTAGACGACAGGTACTATCACTAGGATTATATTAACTCTTCATTAATCATTAATTTTAATTTGTGCTGATTTTAGGACTTTCTCCAACTCCTCATCGACTACAAGAATGATGGTGAGGTGAAGAAGGTGTCAATGGACGATGACATCATCGGGTCACAGGCTGTACTATTCATGCTCGGCGGTTTTGATACTGTCGGTATGCACACAGAATCAACTATTTAATTTTTATCCAATATTTTGACATTTTTTTTTTTGAAAAATCTCAGAGACTTTGCTGACCTTTGCCCTGTATAATATGGCTCTACATCCTGAGCTTCAGGAGCAGATGGTGGACGAGGTCAAGTCTGTCATGTCCAGGTATGAGGGTCAAATCACCTACGAGGCTGTCAATGAAATGGAATTCATGGAGAGATTCATTAATGGTTAGTTTTTGAAATTTGGAATTTTATTTTAACCTGAAATTTGTCCTGATATTTGTGAAGATATTATTTGACCCAGAGGTCAAAATAGGAATTAGTTCATCTGAAAACAAGTTGCTTAAAAATTAAAATTTTTGAATTTTCCTGCAGAAACTTTGAGAATGTATCCTCCAGCACCAAGACTCGAACGTCGAAGGTACCCTTAATAGCAATAAAGTCTCAATTTTCTGACCTTTCAAGGTTAATTTTTAGTCCTAAAACAGTAATAAATGTTGTATTTTGTTTATATGTAGCACGATGGATTATCAAATTCCAGGGACTAAAATGACCCTTCCGAAAGATTCCCTTGTCATGTTCTCTGCAATCGCCCTTCAAATGGACCCACAATTTTTCCCTGAACCTGAGAAATTTGACCCAGATCGATTCTTAGAAAAAGACAAAATCAACCCATATGCCTTCATGCCATTCGGACAAGGTATTTTAATTACCTATCGCACTATTATTAAAGTCTTGTTTAATTTCATCCCTATTTTGGTTAAATTTACCCAAATTGGTCTAATCCTAAGTGTAAGAAACTAACCTAAAATTTTATAAAATCCTAAACTAACAAAAACTAGACTAAAAAAATTGGCTTAATTTCACACTACAGGAGTAAATTTAGACCAAAATAGGGTTGAAATTAAGCTTAAATAATGGAAAAAGATCAAATAATTTTCAATTTATTTCTCCATAATTAAAGGACCAAGGAACTGTATTGGAATGAGATTTGCCCAAATTGAAGCGAAGACAATTTTGGCTCATTTGGCCATCAACTTTCGAATGGAGCCCACAAAAACGACGCCCATCCCCATCGTACTCACACTTAAAGGCGGGAATTTGAAACCTAAAGGAGACCTATACCTCAAATTAACACCAAGGGTCAAATAATTAACACCAAGGTCAATATATTATGACAATCATTTAAAAGTATTCTCTTTTTTTGATAACATTTATTTATCACCATACAATGTTAACATAAATTAAAATTTCCTAAATTATCTTGTCTTATATTATCATGGTTCTTTTTTTAGTTTGCCTCAATAAAACCTTGTAAAAAACATAAAAAAAGTATATCACAAAAATTGCAGGACAAAAACACGAAAAAGATTATAAAAAAATTTGACATGAATAGTTTCTAAAGTTCATCATGTGGAGAGAAGACTTTTTTTCTTGACCCTTGACCCTGGAATTCCTCGTTGATTTTTTTCAACAAGTCAATTTTATGACGAACATCCAACAGCTCTTCTACATTCAGCTCTAAATTTACACCCTATACAAAATATTACAAAAATCAAAAAATTAGATCGATTTAATTTTACCCCTATTTTGGATTAATTTATCCTTATTTTCTGGTCTTTCCTTGTATGAAATTATTTTTTTAAAATCCTAACCTATGCTAGGCTAAGAAAATTTTTGGGTAAATTTCATACTTGGGTCAAAAATATAATAGGGGTAAACTCAGCCAGAAAAGGGGTGAGATTAACTTCATTTATAAAAATTAGACTTACAGGTCCATCATAAAGTGTTATAAAATGCATTTTTTGAACAAAAAGATTTATGTCCTTCTCAAACTGGTCCTTAAACAATTGGTATCTCTTCACCTGTTCTGTAATCTGAAATTTAAATCAATATCTTTGGATGAGCGAAGCGAGCACTTTTACTATTCAACTTTTGTTTGTCTGTCTGTCTGTCTCTCTGTTTATCAGTTGTCTGTCTGTTTGCGTGTGTCTGTCTGTTTGTCTGTCTGTCTGTCTGTCTGAGAGGATAACTCTGGAACTCTAAAATTTACATAATGTTTAAGCCGATTTTAACCAAACTCGACTTGAAGCGAAAGACCCTTATTAAAGGTTTGTAACAAAACCGTTTGCCGCATATGTTTGGCAAACCGTTTGCCGCAGACCCTTTAAGGGGTCATCATAAAAAGAAAAATGTATTTCATAAAAAATTCAATAATATAATCTGAAATGCAAATATTTGTATGGAGGACCAATAAAAATAGTTAATTAAATCCTAGTTTTGGATTATTTTAAGAATCTTACAAGAGATTGTTCTTTCATCATTTTCTGCATCATTTCCCGACTTGATTTGAGGAGGTCGTCCGTTTTTTGAGTGATTTTAAATTCCTTACCAACTGTTTTGATGAGATCCATGAGGATTTTATGATCGGAGACCAACTCTTCCAGCAACTCAACCTGCTTCTCTTGCAAGTACTGCAAATTATAAGTGTTCTAAAAAAACATAAATTTAAAAAAATTTCTAAGTTAATTTCATATTGGGGTAAATTCAACCAAAATAGGGATGAGATTAAATCAACAGTCTTTTAAAAATTGGTTTTTTATACCTTATTTTAATTTTTATTTAAGGGGCTTAAATATTATGAATTACCGAGTTTCTTGTTTTGATGAATTTGTGAATGTCAAAGTTGAGGATGGCTTTGAGGACATGACGAACTCCAATTAAATGCACCCCAGCCTCGTCATTATCATCTACTTTCTCCAGGGTCTTCAGGTGGTTGTGTTGGATGTATTGAGTGATTGAATTCAACTCCTTCACCAGAACTTGCTCCACCTTCGTCTCATCCTCCAACTTATGAAATTCATCAACTGTCTTCTCAAACTATAGATTACATATTTAGAATTTTGGTTGAATTTAACCCTATTTTTATGATCTAACTTGACCCCTACCTATATATAATGAAATTATCTAAAAATATTTTTAATTTGGGTAGCTTAAATTAGGTTAGGATTTTGAAAAAACTTGATCAAAAAAACTTTTGATTTTGAGTTTTTTTTCAGACAGATAAAGTTAGATCAAAAATATGGATAAATTTAACCAAGATTAGATAATATAATGATATTAAACTCTAAAAAGGCACGGAATTATTCTAATCCCTATTTTGGTTCAATTCCCTTTTATTTTTGGTCTAAATTTACCCAAGTATGAAAACCAAAAAATTATTTAGCTTACGATTAGTTTCGATTTCGATTAGATTAGGTATTTTAAAATATTTGAGTAAATATAGGGGTAAAGTTTGACCAAATATTAAGAGGTTAATTCAACTAAAATAGGAATGAGTTTAAACTTGTGTTTCTAGAATGGCTCTGATTTAATCTATTTCTATTTTAGTTGAATTTACCCCTACCTATATTTTGCCCTAACTTTGTCCCTTATATAGTATGAAATTTAAAACAAGTTTAGGTCAAAGGATTTTAAAAATTTTAGTACCTAAATATCATACTTGGAGTTAAGTTAGGGCAAAGATATATGGGTTAAATTCAACCAAAATAGGGTCAAAATTAAATCAGAGTCTTTCAAACACAGTTAAATTTAAATACAATATATTGATTACTGGATTTGATAGATATAGAGTATATAGAATACTTACACGAAATTCCAATTTTTTAGCTTTTTCATAAATTCTGGTTGCATTCACGAGGAATTGCTTCGTTTCAGCAGCTGAAGTTCCACCATCTCCACCTCCACCTCCACCACCATCACAACCAATCAAATTTATGGAGGAGGCCAAAAATAACAAATTAAATGTAAAAATGAGAAGAGAAAGATCATGATTAAGATTGTTATTATACATGTTGTAGGATCCATACATGGATTTATATATGTAAGGAATTATTCGATTCCTTTATAGATAGTACTTTGTAAGTTAAACTGATTAAATTTTATCAAAATTTTGATTTGGATCAAAATTGGAAGAAATTTTTTTATGATTTTTCAAAAAACTTGAAAAAACTTGAGAAATATTCTGAAAATGATCGAACCAGGCAGATCAGATGGGTCGGTTTGGTCGGGATCGAATTCGGGTTTAAAAATACGCAGGACATTTAAGACCATATAGTGTAATATACAGTACATTACCCTATTCATAATACATACTCGTATAAGTAAGTATACTCGTATGTATAGGTATATGAAATTACAAATACGAATACTCTACAGCAGTCGAGTCATTATATTATTAGGTATGTCTTTTATAATTGTTGGTATATATATAGGGGTAAACAAGGGACAGTTTGATAAAAATTTTGAAATTTGAAGTTCAAATTTTGAACACCCTTTTTGTTCAAATTTTAACTTTTAAAACATTTTTTATTCAGAATTTAAAAACTACTTGAGAATGTAGAATCTGATAGTGTATTCATTCTCCTAGATAAATTGAAATTGCATTTCAAATATCAATTTCCTTTCAAATATTTCATTTACATAGGCTTTAATCAACTCACTAGAAGGTTGATTATAAATTGTGCGAGCAAAGCGTTGAAAACAACTCAAGTTACCACATTTTCGGGGCCAAAGGTCAATTTTCTGTGAAAATTAGGAATCACCGTCAACGATTACCCCTACAGCCATATAAACCGAAACCTCATTTTTGATTTTTCCCATTTAATTAACATGGGGAACACTTAAAGGGTCCCCTGACCCCAAGGGGTGGGGCAATATGAATTTTTTTTCGAGCATGCACAACTAGACCCTATAAGGGGCCTTCATGCCAAAGGTCAAGATCGGTCCAGTAATTTTCGAGTTATGCCGTGAACATACATACAGACAGACAGACAGACAGACAGACATACAGACAGACATACAGACAGACAGACAGACAGACAGACAGACAGACAGACAGACAGACAGACAGACGGACAAAGTGAAGCAAAGTTGAATAGTAAGTGCCCGCTTCGCTCGCACAATTATACCTATACATAGATAGTTTTATATTTTCTAATGCCTATGTAGGTATGTACAGATACATATGTAGATACGTAGGGTGATGCAGGTCCTAATAATAAGAGATTAAATTGGCCTTCAAATCTGAAAAAAATCCCCCCTCTTCTATCATAATATATGTATGTTCAGCTCATGCTAATAAATAAATACTTAAATAAAAGGGTGAGAATCAGTCAATTGACAGTTTCTAGTCAACCAGCTCAGTCAGTCTTTTATAATCTCATGGTAAGGGTAAACTAGGGACAGTTGGATAAAATTTTTGAAAATTTAACACCCTTTTTGTGAATGAATCATACACTAGTACCTAATTTAAATTCAGAATTACAAATTTCTTGAGAATGTATACTCTTCTAGTGTATTTGGGCTGTGTATTTTGTTCTGTATATTTGTTCATAAGGATCTTGGGTATCGTGTCAAAGGCCAATCATCTCAGATTCTGGAAAAAACTCCGAGTTCCTCCAGAAGCCCTTCAAGTCTCACTTTTGGACAGAATCCTTGAGAGAAAAACCATGCCTGAACTCGAACTTGAGATTTACTCAAAGATCAAACATAATGGACTCAAATACGCTGGAATCACCGAATTTGGTTTTTACAAAATTTACATTTTTCATCAAGACTCAAGTTTAATTTCATCCCTAATATTTTGACTGAATTTATACCTCTGTATGAAATTTAGGAACCAAAATTTTTCTAGATTTTTCAAAAATTTAGCATTTTTGAGAAAATTTTTGCACGAGCGAAGCGAGCACTTACTATTCAACTTTTCTTCCACTTTGTCTGTCTGTTTGTCTGTCTTTTCGCGGGATAACTCGAAAATTACTCGACCGATTCTAACTAAATTTTCCATGAAGGACCCTTATGGTTAGAGGGTCTACGGCAAAAGGAACAAGTGGCGTTCAGAGGACCCTTTAAGGTTAATCAAATGGGAAAAATCAAAAATGAGGGCTTTAGGGGTAATCGATGACTGATAATTCCGAATATTATATCTATTTGACCCGGGACTTGACCTTTGACCCCAGAAACTGGGACAACTTGAGATACCTTCATCGTTTTGCTCACCCAATTTATATTAATATAATCAACTGCTAAAGAGCTGTTGACTCTATAGTATAGTCCTATAGTAATAATGTAGAGTTAATAAAATCCTAGTATTTTTTTCACAGGTGTGCATACACTATACATAGTTGATCGTGAGCTGATGAAAGAGATTCTGGTGAAGGATTCTGAGATTTGGTCAGATCGTCGTGACCTTCATGTCGAGGATGACCCCATACTCTCCAGGATGATAATCTTCATGGGTGGGGCCACGTGGAAGGAGCAAAGGGCCCATCTCTCACCATACTTCTCCAGTGGGAAAATCAAAGGGATGTTTGGAAGGGTCGAGGAATGTTCTCAGATACTCGTGGACAGCCTGGTTAAGAAAATTGACGATGAGGTCCATGGTCAACCAGGGTCATGTCCAGGTGGAGACCCTGGTGACCTCGAGGTCGAAATGAGGGAGTTGGGTGGATCCTACACGATGCAGGTCATCCTCTCAACATTCTTTGGACTCGAAGTTAACACCATCACACAAAGAAATTCTCAATTTGTACAGGTTAGATCAAATCTTGACTTCTGATTTAATCTTATTCCTATTTTGGTTGAATTTACCCCTATATTATTGATCTATAACTTTACCCGCATGTATGAAATTTACCCAATACATATTTTCTTCGTTTAGTTTAGGATTTCAAGATTTTTGTGTTAATTTCAAAGAGGGATAAAGTTAGACTAGTAATATAGGGGTAAATCCAACCAAAATAGGGATAAGATTAAACTTTTTAATTTTTATAAGTGATTTGTACAGATGGGTCGAAAAATGCAGGGATTGTCACCTGTGAGGATCTTACAGCTGGCGATGGTCCTTGGCTGTCCAAAACTGGCCAATTTCCTCGGGATTCGGATTTTCGAGTCAAAATCGTTGGAATTTTTCTACGAGCTGGCAAAGGAGACGATGCTTTATAGAGAAGTTAGTGGTTTTAAAAGGGAGGATTTCATCCAATATTTGATCGACTATAAAAATGAACAAATCAAGAAGGTGTCAGTTTCAGCAGGTGGTGATTTAAAATTACCCCTAAAAATGGATGAAATGGCAGCTTCAGCAGTTTTATTCCTCATTGCTGGATTTGAAACTATTGGTAGGTATATACAAACTATTCCATATCTACCCCTACTTTATCTACTCTATTTAATAGACTCGAATTTAATCTAACCCCTATTTTGGTTTGGTTGTATTTACCACTATATTTCTAATGGGCTAAAATACTCTGAAATCACCGATTTTTACATTTTACAAAATTTCCATTTTATCTCAAGTTTACCTAATTACATCACTGTTTTGATTAAATTTACCCCTATTTTTAGGGGGCAGAAATACTCTAAAATCACCGAATTCTGTTTTTACAAAATTTCAATTTTTTTAAGACTTGAGTTTAATTTCACTCTTATTTTGGTTGAACCTTACCCCTATTATAAAAATAAATACATTTTTTTAAAAATCCTAACACTACTGGTATTTAACCTAAAATAAACTAAAATTTTTTCTATTAATATCTTCATACAAGGCTAGACCAAAATTATAGTGGTCAATTTAACCATAATTTGGTCAATTTAGCAAAAATAGGGGTCAATTTAACCAAAATAAGGGCTAATTTAACCTAAATAGGGAACAATTTAACGAAAATTTGGCCAAATTAACCAAAAATAGGGTACAATTTAACCAAAATTATGGTCAATTTAACCAAAATAGGGATGAGATTAAACAGAAGTGTATATTTAATTGTAGAGGGTGTGTTAAGTTTTGGTTGTTACCATCTGGCAGTTGAGCGGGAGGAGCTTCAGGAGAAGTTGGCTGAGGAAGTGGAGGCTGTCATGGCAGAGCACGAGGGGAAGTTGACCTACGAAGCCATCAACCATCTTCATCTCATGGAATGCTTCATTAACGGTAAAAAAAGACGTGGATTTAATCTCACACCTATTTTTGGTTGAATTTACACCCTATATTTTTGATCTAACTTTATGAAATTAACTCAAAATTCAATAAAATCCGAACAAAATATAAACTAAACTAAAAATATTTTGTGTTAATTTCATAGAGGGGTAAATTAGGTCAAAAATATAGGATTAAATTCAACCAAAATACTTCTTATGTATCAAATTAACCTAAATTTAAATTTATGACCTTATATTGACATGTTATAAATGAAGAGACCCTTCGACTTCATCCGGCTGTCTTGAGGACGGAGAGAAGATCCACTTCCGAGTACAAAATCCCAGGAACTCCAATTCAACTTCCTAAGGGGACCTTAGCGGGCTTCCCAATATACGCCTTACACATGGACCCTTCACATTTCCCAAATCCAGAGGAATTTGACCCCTATAGGTGGATTAATTTGACTCAAGTGAAGGAGAAAAAAAGCGGACTTCAGTTCATGCCCTTTGGATACGGTCCAAGAAACTGCATTGGTAATGCTATACAGTAATTTTTAAAGACTTTTGTTTAATCTCGACCGTATTTTGGTTGAATTTACCCCTCTATTTTTGGATTACTTTCATATATTGATAAAGTTAGATCTAAAATATAGAGGTAAATTCAACCAAAATAGGGGTGAGTTTAAATCGGATCCTTAAAAATGGATGTTAATATTTAGAATCTGAAGAACAATGTTGAAATGAAATGCAAAAATAAATGACTTGTTTTGTGTTTAATTTCATCCCTATTTTGGTTGAATTTAGGTACTCCTAGATTTTTGGTCTAACTTTACCTCTGTATGAAATTAATATTGGATTATTGTTATTTTCATACTGAGGTAAATTTAGTACAAAAAATAGGAATAAATTCAACCAAAATACAGAAGGAGCGATTAAATCTTGGCCTTTTTTTTCCAAAAATTTCAACTCGATGCATTTGGTTTTTTGGAAAAATCTCAAAATCTGTTCGAAAAATCTCATAAAAATTTGGGCCTAATTGATAGAGCTCTTCAAGCTCTAACAGATTGTTCCAAAATTTTGAAAATATTTTTCATAAAATAAAAAGTTATGGCCAGTTGAACAAGGTACATTTTCATTTTTTTTTTTTTTTTGAAAATTTTATAAAATTCACTATACAATATATAGGTACACTATCTTTTACTATAGAGTTTGTAAGGGGGTATAAGGGTACTTAATTAGAATTAACTAATTATTTTGAAAAATAATTTATATATTAAAGGTATGAGGTTTGCTTTGGTGGAGCTGAAATGCGTGCTGGCCAACCTGGTTGTGAATTTCAAGTTGAAACCGTCCCCTAAATTGAAAATACCCATCAAGATGACGGTCAACTCAGCGGGTGGAACCAAACCATCAACTCCAGTCTTTCTCATACTAACTAAAAGAAATTAATCACACTATTAATTATATTTAACCTTACAATTACAATTACAATTAAAGTTAATAAATAAATAAAGGATATTATATACAGGGTGATCCAAAAGTATGTGGTGAAAATGTTTAGGCTTTAATATAGTATATAGACCTAGTAGGATTATTGAGCTGGTGAGGAATCAAATCGATAGAGAATTTAACAGAGATTACGAATCTCATAACCTTTTGTGGATAAAATGTACAGGTCAAAAGATATAGGTCAATCAACTCAAGAATTTTTTCATGGAAGGAATATTGCAAAAATTGAAATTTGAACCAAAATTGCTTCAAAAGACTTGCAGGTATGTCAAAATTAAATCGTGTATTCACTATCGATCTTTGAATTGAAATAATTTGACCTTATTTATAGACCTCTAATCTGCCATTTGACCTGATCTGACATAAAATATACAATATTAATTATTTGATCTAAATCAAGTCTTTTGGAGCAATTTTGACCTATTTCAATTTTTTTCAATTTTTATCTTATGAAAAATGTCTGGGTTGATTGACCCATAACTTTTGACCTGGTAATCTTGGCATAAAAAGGTTTTTAAATTCGGAATCTTCGTTAAATTTTCCATCGATTCCATATCTTATTTGTTTAAAAATCCTATCTGGTCTATACTTTATTAAACATTTTCACCATCTACTTCTGGAACACCCTGTAAATATTTTGATGATTTTTTATTGAATTTTTGGGTGAATTGAGATTTTGTATATGTTTTTAATATTTCTTGCTCAACTCCCATTTGAAATATATACGAGGGAAATCAACAACCGACCACCAAAACACCTCAACACTTTTTTTTTCCGTTATTTTTTTATTTATTTATTTTTATTTTATTTTATGTCAATTAATTTCTTAAATTGTAAGTTAGTTAGTTGACATTAGATAAAGAGTTGACAGGGACCATCGTCACCTAGTAGGTCAAGGGTCAAGAGGTCAAATGTCGGCCATGGAGGTGAACCACTCGAAGAACGATGACTATGAAGTCCTTGAGGGTCTCTACGACCTCGATAAAACCATCGGACGGGGTGGTTTCGCCAAGGTTTTTACAATTTACAATTGCAAATAATAATTACAATTAATTTTAAATTACAATTTTGGCTAAATTGTAGTCAAAATCGGGTATTTCAAAGCTAAAAATGATTCAATTCTCAATCTAGAACTTACAAAAGTTTAAATATTTTAGATAATTTCTTTAGGTAATTCAGTTCTGAAAACAAGATTTTGGCCTCTTTTTTGCATTACAAATACAATTTTAATTACAATTTAAAAAGATCAATTAGTTAATTATTTTTATTTGAATTATTTATGTTTGTGTTTGGTGGTGTAGGTGAAGAAGGCGACACATAAATTGACAGGAGAGCGAGTGGCCATCAAAATCCTGGACAAAAAGTCACTCGGTGTAAGAGTCACACAAATAAATTAAATAATCGAGTCAAACTTCTCTATAACGACCTCCTTTTTTTATAACAAACACCCTCTCTATAACGTAAACATCTCAGGCTTATTATTATTATTATTGTTATAAAGATGTTCGACTCTTTTATTATAATTACAAGTTTCATAATTTTGTTGATTTTGACAATTTTGACAAATAGGAGGATTTGCCGAGAGTTTACCGTGAAATTGACACCCTCAAAAATCTCTCTCATCCTCATATTTGCAAAGTAAATACCTAATATATATTCATAAAAATTATAAAATACATTTATTATGTAATAACTAACTAACTAGTGATGGTCATGTCATGGGTGTCAAGTATTGCCAAGTAAGATAAAGCTGATAAACTTGATTTTGTTCTCAGTTTTTCTTAAAAATTCATAAAATAATCGCAAAATAAAAGCTAAAATATATTTTTTAGAATATTACCTAATAAAATTAAAAGATACCAAAAATCAGATAATAATATTTTGTAATACTCTCTCGATACTTGAGACTTGAGACCACTGACATGGCAAGTATTAATACTTAAACCTGTAAGTATTCAACCCTTTATATAAATAACCTAATGTCATTAATTTTATTGATTTTTGCTTTTTTTTTGCTATACAGTTGTATCAGGTGATGTACACAGAGAATAAGATTTTTATGATCATGGAGTATTGCAGGGGTGGAGAACTCTTCGACTACATTGGTAAAATACATTTAACTTTAATTTATAAACCTAATTTAAGTAAATCATTCATAATCTTCTTATAATTTTCTAATAATAAGCCTAATAATGGTAATTAAAATGGTTTTTTTTATTGATTATTTTGTGATTTTGTATAGTTGAGAGAGATCGATTGGATGAGGTTGAGGGGAAGCGGATTTTCAGACAAATCGCCTCAGCTGTCAACTACATACATCATGGTGGCATAGCTCATAGAGAGTAAGTTTTTTTTAATTATTTTTTATTTTTTAAGGGTCTATTCGATTTTCTAGCCTAAAAACCGAACATTTAAGTACCTTACTTTATCTAATATTTATTTTCATTTTCTATTTTAGTTTGAAGCCTGTAAGTACCTACCTTAAAATAATTAGTATTAAATGGTGTTGTTAATTGTAGTGTGTTCTTGAATTATAGGAGAATATTTTATTAGACGAGAATAATAATGTGAAGGTATAATCAGTAATTTCTTAAGCTTATTTATAAAAACTTTGAAAATTAATTTTAATTTGTGTTTGTTTGTGAAGTTAATTGATTTCGGTCTTTGTGCTGTCCCAGTCGGTGGAATTAAATGTGAACTCGACACTTGCTGTGGATCACCTGCGTTAGTTCCCTATTTCTATTTATTATTTTATATTGCCTTTAATTGTAATTTTATTTCTGGATTTTTTATTTAATGGTATGTTGGCATCTATTTTAACTTTTTTTTTAATTATTTTGTAGGTATGCTTCACCTGAACTGGTCAAAGGAGAGAGATACATTGGTCCTCAGACGGACGTTTGGTCCCTTGGTGTTCTTTTATACGCTCTACTTAATGGATTCCTCCCTTTTGATGACCCTAATCTTAATAATTTATACAAGAAAATTCAAGTAAGTACCCAATAAAAGGATATACCTACTCGGCTTATAATTGGCTTTTTGGCTTGTACAGACTCAAAACATGAGATTTAACATGGAATGAATAGACTTTAATATATCTAACTTTAAGGGCCAATGCCTCATGCACCTAAAGTCTAAATTCTGTCACATGTTATCAAATGGCCTTTTTTGGGGAACTTTGGTCGGAGAAATCTCATTAAGTACTCCACGTAGAGACTTGAAACTTTTTTATTATAACTGTAGACACATTTTACACGGAAATACTATAACACCTTTTTAATTATCAAGTCCTAAGTACTTAAAAAAAACCTTTGCTTATCTTTTTTACTTTTTTACATCGTACCTGAATTTTTATCAAAATTTTAATTCCGCATTTCCGTGTAAAATACGTATATGAATATAATTAAAAAAAGTTTCAAGTCTCTACGTGGAGTACTTGTAGAGATTTCTCCGACCAAAGTCCCCCAAAAAAGGTCATTTGATAACATGTGGCAGAATTTAGACTTTAGGTGCATTGGGCATTGAGCCTTAATTGAATTTTAATTTTCTATTCTTTAGGCGGGTATTTACGACGAGCCCCGATGGCTTTCCGAGGGTAGTAAAAATATTCTTCGGTGTATGCTCCGAGTGAATCCAAAATTGCGGTTGACAGTCGATGAGCTTTTGAATCATACTTGGTGTGCCACGAGTCAGAGTCATAATGAATTATCCATAAAATCCATGAAAGAATGGGTAAAATTCTATTTTTTAACACATTTTTAAGCTTATTCAATGTACTTTATATATATTTATTTTTATTTTGGTGATTAGGATGGAAAGTTTATCGATATGGACGTTGTGTCTAAAATGGCTCAATATTACCGGAAGTCAGTTGGGAGTATTGAGGGAGTTCTTTCCCAGTGGAATTACAAATATTATGAGACGGCCACCTACTTCCTCCTACTTCAGAGAAAGAAAAGATATGGGGCCAGATACTTGAATGAATCCTCCATTAATCCTTATAGGGTACTTATCCCATTTATTTTAATTTTAATACGATTTAAAATCCTATTCTTAAGGTCAAGGACCTTAATATTAGACCTGTTTTTAGGGTTTTTTTAGGTTTTTTTACTACCTAAATTCTTGAAAACTTTCTGTTTTTATGCCAATTTTTGTCTCTTTTTGGATACAAACAACTTTCTCCCAAAATATTTGATTCAATCTCATTCTACTTTTGAAAATATATTCGAAAATATAGTATGAAAAATACTCGTAATTATAAAAATACTGAAACAAGGATCAGTATACAGTATAGAAGTATATCAGTAGCTCAAACATGATTGAAAGTTTGTTTTATAGCCAAAAATTTAAATTTTTAGTCACCTAAATTGATAGTTTTTGTTTTTAGAACCTTTTTAGGTAGGTAAACTAGCATTTTTAACAACTTAAAATTCCTTTTCCTGCTTTAAAAACCAATTTACTGAACTTTTTATTTTATATTTTTCTTAGATAATCTCAATGAAAATTCAAAAGTCCCTGGAGTCTGACTTTCTTGAGTGTGAAGATGATGAAATTCCTTCAACACCAAACCCAATCAGCCAACAAAATTATCGATCTTCAATGGAGGGTGGCCTCGATGATTGTGCTCTACTACAAATTGGATCTCCTAAAATGGAAGAGAAAGAGAACTCGATGAACTCAAATTCAAAAGCTGGAAGAAAAATTTCATCTCATGAATTCCATGATTTTGCCATCCCTAAAATCTCCAATCCAACACCTAAAAGACCAAGAATTCCTGATCGTAAGTATTCTAATTATAATTATATTAACATATAATGTAACCTGCTAGGTTAGGTTTGGTGGCCTAAACTGACCAAAAACTCAAAAAAACGACGTTTAAAACGGGCCAAAATGGCTAAATTTGCAATTTAATTTGTAAAAATTGTTAGATTTTGACCGTACTAACTATAAATCCAATTCGAGGCCATTTGAGGGTCAAATAGTCAAAATTATAAATTTTTTAAGTTGATTTTTGATATTTTTGATATTTAAAAATGAAATTTTAAGCTAGTTTTCCCTAAATGGCAACATTCTGTTACTTTAATTAATCTATTTTATCTCTAAATTTCTAGCTTCACCATTAACGATGTCTATGAAAATTCTTCATCTCCTTCATCAAGATCTGCCGATAGTATTTTAGATAATAATAATATGAAGACTCCTCTCAGAGACAGGTTTCTTAAATTATTTCATAATTACAATCATCTACTATACTACCTATCATAATTGTGCGGGTGAACCGAGCAACTATTCAACTTTGCTTGCAATCTGTCTGTCTGTCTGTCCAGAGCCAGAGGATAACTCGAGAACTACTGGACCGATCTTAACAAAACTTGGCATGAAGGACCCCCATAGGGTGGGGGTGGGTTGTCTGACAATGACAACCCACCCCGGTGCTGTGGACACTTTAAGGGTCCGCCGGAACCCCAAATATTTTTATTTGATAAAAATAACTCATAGCTTTGCTCGCACAATTAATAATCAACTTCTAGTGAGTTGATTAAAGCCTAGTATATATGTATTTATAACTACTAAAATCATTTTTACATATTTTTTTAGGATAAAAGGATTTGGTTATAGTCCAATGCCGAGTAGTAGTCCACGAAGTAAAGTGTTGGGATCAATTGAGAGAGGGCTGGACAAAATGAGGAA
>JAQIXA010001607.1:0-23449 GCA_034699045.1 Nanhermannia cf. coronata Gr-Ori-00579
GCAAATTTAAGGACAAAGGGGAGGGGAGGGGGTAAAAAATGTCAAAAATTTAGGGACATCCTTAATGTACGGCGCCTTATTGTTTTAGAGTAGGTAGTTGGTATTGGTATGTATGTATGTAGGTGTAGGTAAGTAATAGATAGGTAGGTATGTGTCGTGTTGTGCATAAACCAAATCTCGATCAGTAGGTTATGTAAAGATATTAGCAATGATTTTGATGGACAGGTCAAATTACATTTTGTTTTCGGCATTGAAATGGGAAATTAATGATACTAAAGTTGAGAAGTTGAGGGTTGAAGTTGAGGGGGGTGAGGGTAAGCAAAAGTGTTCAAAAAAGTATCAACATCTTTTCTTTTATACAGTAGTTAGTAGTTAGTTTACTTTAGTATATCCGAAGAGCATCTGTTTTCTATCCAACTATCATAATATGTACATAACATAATACAGTACACTATTAAGGCATTATAGTGCATAGAGTTAGTTTATTTGTTACATAGAACTTTTTGTAGATACCTACATTACATCATCTTGCTCAGCACCAAGGAGCAGACTTCGCTTTAAATCAAACACCTCAAACCAGAAAAGCTGGAAAAATAGAATATAGCTACGAATACGAATATGTACAACTAGAAGAAACTTGAGAGAATTCTTTACCCAAATTTCTGTCTTGTGAAGTTTTTGGCCGTGGATTGAGATCCGAACAGATTTCTTTGAGAATAACTTTCACAAAAGAAGGTTGTTCTAATAAGTGTAGAGGAAAGTAACTGTATCAAGTACACTACAACTAAGTACTACTAAATCTAACTAATAGTAGTACATGTTTTGTGCATACATATATCTATGTAGGTAGGTAGTTTACATAAAGAAAGAAATGTAAAAGGACCCAGCAGAGAATCGAATGGTGAAAGTAAAACTTTTCCCTTTCTTGCTTTCTCCCATATAGATAGGTATTACTACATAGTACTATTAGATATATACTAGGATATGGAACATGAGAAAGTAAATGGGATTCATCTCATATCTCAAGGAAAGTTGCCGCTTTCAGACCTCTTTCCATTTCAAAAACACTTTTTGTTGTGTTTCCACTTCCAAACTAATCATTATCATTTTACTTTTTCCATTTCCCTTGTTCTTATCCGTATAAGTTTTACTCGATATATATTACCACAAATCATAACTATACGAAAGAATTAGGTATCTACTTACCGTTATCTATTATTTGGATATAGGATATACTATGATATACCTGAGTATTACAGATATGTACCACTACTGACTACTGTGTAGTACTAAATTTGCTTGTCTTTAATCTACCTAGCAAATGAATAAGTGTTGGATAAAAAATTCGAGTTTTTAATCATCCAAATCTTCTTAATTACCTACCTACTAAAGATAAAGATGAAATAAAAGAATTTTGAGAATGAAATTCGATCCTTTCTCTTGAAAGAGTGGAGATATAAGAATAAATTATTGTAATAAGAGTTATTAATTAATTAAAACCATATCCCTACTTAATATTTCTAATTATAAGAATAGCTAGGAATATTATTTTTATATTTTATCCATATACATAATTGTTTACCCGATTCCGATTACATATCCATCCCGGATGGATATGTATACGGATGGACCATCCGTATATTTGTTGAAGGATGATTATGAAATATACCGTATCAATTTTTGCAATATGACTAACTAAAATTACAAAAAAATGTAATACAATCAGTAGGATGCATACTCAAATAAATATGCTTTGTAATATTTATGAAAACATTTATTTTAATATTAAATTGATTTAAAACAAAATAATTTTTTTATTAAAGCTGACAAATAGAATAAAGTTTATAAAATGATCACAAAATATGTGGAAAAGGTCAATATTCAATAGGATACCTTGCTTTTCTACTAATGACACAACTATGATATATCAGTAGATAATATATTATATATAGGTGTAAATTATTTAATAAATAAAAATGAATGACTAAAATAAAACCTTAATAAGTGTTTTTTTTTTTTTGTTTTTAAAGATCATAGTACTACTATGATAGTAGTAACATACTGAAACATATTATCCTTTCAAAAATACAGCACGAATTTGTTCTTAGGTAAATAATTTGTACACATAAGTAAGTACCTTACGAGATTGAAATATTACTATATTAAAAATCCCACGAGATTACAAATGCTAATATTAATACTTGAATATTTAATTATTAAAGTTGTCCAATGACTAATAGAATTTATAGATTCAGAAAGGGTTCTTATTAATAAATAACATAAGAATCTGAAAATAAATCGTTCATTATTATAAATGTAAGTGTTTTTTACATAATGTACGAACGTATTCAATGTATCTATATGTAGTAGGGTACTATTGTATAACTATACCTGCTATTTTTTTACAGTTTACATGCCTAAAGATTCTCGGTAAATATAAACTTATTTAATTTAATAATAGTACAGATAGATACATACTTGACAATATTGCATTCTGTTAGTAGAACTAACACGTTTACAAAATTTTCAGTATTGGATTTAAAACATACACATACTTATTTTAAAAATTGCAACAAATGTATTATGGATTTAAGTAGGCATCTATATTATATAATTTATACATTTAAAATGCAAATAAGGCAAATACTAGTCTCCATACTCTATACCGTCTACCCTATTTATCTTTAGCAATAGAACTTTAAAAAAATTATACGATACAGATACATATTTGAAAAGATCATTTTTTTTAAGTTTTCACTCTCTTAAGTATTCATTAGACATGGCTATGACGAGACTTGAATAATGATTGGCTAATTCAATTCGACCACACACATCATGATATTTTGAATTTTCATCAACTTTCTCAAGTACAAGTTCTGAATGAGAAAAGTTTTAAATAAAATTAATTTTGACCAAAAAAAATCATAAAATTGAATATTATTTATAAATATAAATAATTTGAAATAAACAATTACCTAGTTCACTGGGGCTTAAAAAGTTTGAGATGTACATATACACGCCTAAAAGTAAAGAAAATTAAATACGATAAAAATATTGCATACCTAGTCCTACCTCTACCTACTACATAATAATAAATTCATATTATTATTTATTTAACTTGTATATTTTATATTTCTATATTAATCAAAAATTCTAGATGCTTAGCTTAGAATCCTATATATTACAGATTATATTGCATTGCAATGAATTTCAGTGTTCAAAAGAAGAATTCTGAGAATTTTTATGTCTTTCGAGAATGAATGAGAATTTCGAATCCCCAATGTATTATAAAATGGGTTGAAAGAAGAAAGAAGGAAAATACCCACGAGATCTATGTTTCTTTTCATAAAAAAATAATCATGAATCATGACAGTTCAATTAGTATATATTTGGAGAAAAAAAAGTATAGGTTTTGATTTATGTAAAAGAGATCTACCTACCTACCTACCTACCTTTATAATATATTAATATTTGACTTTGCAAAAAAACAATTAGCAATCCTGTCTACTACTTACTTTCAATTATTGTTGAAAAAACATCTAGATCTTCACCGTTACCTAGAAGAATTTTTTCCTTTAATTTATTCACGAGAGTCTTCCATTTATCAGTTGATTTCCCAAACATTTCCTATAAATACACAAGTAATACATTGCATATTATTAAAAATGTTCAATACGTACTCGTCTAATGAAAATAAGTGGTAAATGTATATATAATCTGTATAGAGTACCTTCGCATATAATGTTATGATAGTAGGATATTTCAAAATTAAAATATTGATAATTTGATCCGTAGATTCAACCAGCAATTGCAAAACAAGATAAGGTGATTTATTATTAGTAGAATTCTTGTTTAGAAATTCAAGAACCAAATCTTTGACACCCTTCACATTAACGAGATTACTGCTTAGCATACTCTACAAACAAATGAAAATTTTATAATCAATGATAAATAGGCATATCTGTATTATATTTAATAGTTAAATGTAAATACTTAATTTTACATAATTTATCTAACTTACAACAAGTTTAGCAAAGGAATCCCAAGCTTCTAAAGCAATTGAATATTCTTGAACTCCTTCCTTTTGTCCGTTATTTAGTCTAAAATCCTTAAAAATTGGCAAAGTAAATGATGGAACTTTGCCAAATATTTGGTGACCGAGATCAAAAGATACTGCTTCAATGGTATCATGAATTGTTGAAGTTTCTTGTTGTTGATCTTCTAAAGTGCTTGCTTCATCATTTTCTCGATTTTCTTGCTCTACAATAAGATTTATTTTCGATACTTCAATAGATGTCAAGTTCGTTTTAGATATTATCTCTTCTTCAACAGTAATGGATTCATCTAAGGATGTTATAGAAGAACTTGAATTTTGTACTAATGTTGGAACTTGTGATAAGTAGGTTCTTGTTAAAGCCTGCACACCTCTGACTTCTTCGTCCGAGAAGATTGGAGATGGAGATGTGGAAGTCAGTTCCAATTTCGTTGATAATTTATCACATCGAAAATAATCTTCAAGAATCAAGCACAACGTTTTTGATAAAGCTTGATGGACTTCTTGTTCATTTGAAAGATTCATACTTTGTACACATGATACCAATATTTCGTCCAAACTTAGCTCTTTTCTCTTCAAAGCTTTGATGAATTTCTATACATAGTTAATAAAAACCATTTAGGTATTCTCTAAAATATTTTATTGTCAGAAAAATAATATAAACTCGAAAGCATTTTTACCTCGGATATGAAATGATAGTTCAATGTTAAAAGACAAATTGTCAGATCTAAAAATATTACAAAATTTGATTAGATAGAATATAAGTATGTATAAGCTAAGCTAACTAACCTGTAAGTAACGGTGATCCTTTTCTCTCGATCAGAAAATGCATATCTAATATATCATCAAGTTCTTGAAGGTCACATTTTGAGATTAACTCCTTTACTTGACTTCTGGCTACTTTCTCACCTCCACTCATCGTCATTAAAACTAATAAAACTGACAAGGTTACTTCTTTAGCGTAGTTCTTTTTTTCAGCAACGCTTTTTAAAATCTACATTATACAAAATTGCTTTATTAGTATCAGCTAAAATATATTTCGTATTAGCACTTGCCTCCACTAATCTCGAAGAATCTGAAATAAGTTAAAAAAAATTTTGAAATCTTCTTTTACTAAATATTATTGAAGCTTGATAATACATTTATTTCTTGTTTACTTACAAATTTCCCTGATTCTTGGACAATCAATAACAATTTGAACTAAAGATTCGGGATCATTTAATGATACAAACTCAATTAACTGCCTTGCGCTATGGTTTAAAATTAGAAAATTAATTATATGAATTACAATTATGGTTAGTAGTTTAATTAGGTAGACTCACAGGTTTGGTGACATTTTCGAAGATTGAATTTGTTTTGGCAATAATACTTTGATTAACTTAATTATACCTAAAATATATTATATTAAAAAACATTAAATTGAATAATCAGAAAATTTTAATATTGGTATAAAATTAAGTACATACATACCAGGAATAAGTAGTTCATCTTTCGTATATTTTTCTACATTTTCAAGAGAAAATATGTATGCCAAATCGCAATGTGCCATGTTTAGGTAGGTTGCTCCTTTATCCAAAAATTCTTCTCCAGATTCCTCTTTATTCTTGCTATATTCTTTAAAATGTTGAAAACCCATAATTTTTAAAATATCAAAATATTTGAAAAGAAAACTTTGATTTTTTCCAGGGTGTGCATGTGTATAATTTCGTAAAATTAGGTGAATTTCGGATATTAAAACTAAATAAGTTTCAGGGCTAGTGTCGTAGACTAATTCAGCGGCCTTTAACATGTCGTTGTATATGTTTTCCAAATTTGGCAAATGCAATGAGTATATTGTTGATTGATTATTTTCCTCTTCAATTATCGATGGTTTTTTATTACTTGAATTTACAGATGCTGATGGTGAAGCAACCATTACTAATAAATTTTCATTAGCAGTTATAAATTTAACTTCCAAAAATGGTTTAATTCCAATTATGCAAGGTTGATCATTTTGGAAAGGGCAATCGTTTAAATATTTAAAAAATCCTTCAACATCTGTAAAAAATGATTCCCTAAAATATAATTTAAAATATTAAACTAATAAAGTTTTGTCATACCTTTTAAGGGGTTGTAAAGTAATCTTGAAGTGTAGGTTTCTAACCCAGTCTCTGTTAGAGCTTTAAAAAGATAAAAACATCATTTAAATATTTTATCTACTTACTAAGTTTAAAAATAATAATATGTAATCGTGAGAGTAATTATAATTGTTTAATGTCTTTACCATGTAAAAAAATAGAATCATATGATAGCGCGATTAGAGAAGAAGTAAAAGGAAAATAAATGACACGAGACACAATGGAATTTGCTTTTGTTGGCAAATGGTCTAAAATTTAAAAAAAAAATTATTTAATTGATCACTATATTATTAAATTGGCTATTATTAAATTGACAAAATTGGCAAATATGAATTACTTACAAATAAAGGCTTCAGAGCTCGTCCCAATTACCAAATTAACACCACCTAGCTCATCTAGAAAAATAAAATAAAAAATCTTGAGGTAAAAATGCGATAAAAATATCTTGAAATATTTACTTACCTTTAATTCTAATAGGGATTAAAACAGTATCGACAAATCGACTTATGACTAGTTCATCTGACTTAGAATTTGTTTCAGTATATGCGACTATTTTTAATAAATCTTCAATTGTAATATCTTCATAATAATGATTTGCCACAAGTTTAGAATCTCTCGAAATTTCATTTTGAAATTCTTCAGTAATACCTTAAAAATAATTAAAATTCATTTTTGAAAAATTCATTGAAATACCAACTTGAAAATTTTTAATGAGTATTATTTTATGATTAATATAAGTATAATAAAGTTATAAATAAATTTTACCGGTATTTGCAATTTTGATTTTTCTATTCGCTTTAACAATTGTATTGAGATGAATAGTCTCAACCGTTTCACTTTTTGGATCATATTTCACTTTATCAAAACTGACTTTCTTGACCGGTTTAATTGCACTAGATATTAATGGAGATTTATCTTTGTCCACTGTTTCAGATTCTTTATATTTTGTTATTTTAAATACAATACATTTCTCATTGCTCATCGCAGCAATAAAATTTGTAAGAAATAAAATTTTTGTTGGTTTAAAACCTCCATATAATTCAAAAGTATATAAGTGATCAAAATCTGGATAGTTAATTTTAACCCTTCCGGTTCCTTCTTTAATTTTAAATATAAAAATATTTAGCGTAGAATCTGAACATGTGACAATATTGCCAGTTAAATTACAGGAAAATATAGCTTGTGAGGCAGGAATATTCGGCATCTCAACCATTATTAAAGTTTCATCGTCTTCTAAATCTGAATCGGTTGGAGAAACTATGAAATGAAAGAAGAATAGATTCAAGATATTAATTATTATTATTGTTAAAGGACTTCTATAGATGTATCTGCTCTGCTAAGCATAAGCTTTTGTCCTTTTAGAAAAATAATTTCTTGAAAATAGTTTACCTAATCCTGCTAATCTTGCTCTCATTTGTTTGTTGTTTTCTTTAAATTCCCAATGAAAATATGAACGAATACTTGTCATTCCGCTTTCAAGTTTTTCCAAGCTTAAAATATAATTTCCTAGAAAAAATGACATTTATTATAATTCAAAATGCTAATTAACAAAACAATTTATAAATGGCTTACCCTTTTCATTATAAGAAATCGAAAGTAATGAGTCAATTGTTGAAAACTTATTGTAAATACTTAATTCTTTACTTTGATCCTCATGCTTAGTATCTTTTTTTGATTCTGGATTTACATCGACAGTCACATTACTACTATTTCTTTTGAATTTAAAGGAACTTCCAATCTCTCTGATTTTTTCTCCAAATTCGAAGGAATTTGCAAATTCTTTCTTTGGTCCATCAAGATAGACATTCACTTGATGATCAAAGCCCACAATAATGAAATTCTCAGCAACTGCAACACCTACAACGGACTCTACACTCGTCACTTTGCCGATTTTTTGTCCATTGAAATTGTGACATGGAAGAACTCGAACCATTTTCGTAATTCAAAATTCAATTCTACAAATCTAAAAAATGTAAACAAATAAAAGATGATCAGTCATTTTCTTACAAAATTATATTAATTTTAAGCTTTTTTTCACTTACCTAACCTACTTGCCAAATTGTCTTCCAGTATCCTATCCTACTATACCAAGACAAAATGCTTAGCAGAGCAGCAGAACCAGAACTTGACCTTGATGGGGGATTTTCTTTCTGAAATTAGGATTTTAGTTTTGGACCATCATTCGTTTCTTCATTATAATTACTTTAATTATAATTATAAATCCAATCCATTGAGTTCCCGTCCCCGTCACATTTTTAATTGAGCCAACTGACTAGCATCCAGCCTAACAATTTGACCATAAACACCTCTAGATTTTAATTTACTTAAAATAATAAATGCAGAATTACGTGCAACGCTAACTTGTGTTGTTTGTTGACAAACTTGACAAAAAAAAAGTCAATTTTTTTTTATCAAAAATCAAAAATCAAAATCAAAATTCTCAAATTAATTGAACTATCCGCCCGGGTCTTTTGTGTCGTCACAAAACAAATACAATTCACATGGGTATACTGATACTTATAAAGAATGACATTGTTTGTAGTTGTATTGTATTATAAATTGTAGTTTGTGTTTGTGTATGATTCAAAAGTTGACCATTTTTTGTAAAAAAAAGCTTATAATTATGTCCAAGCATCAATTAAGTCATTTATGAGACCATATTTATGTTAACTGGTCATTTTTCAAGGATTTTTTCCCAAAGATTTCAATTTAAATGCTTTAGATGACAAGTTATTGAATTTTGACTTTGACCATTTCTCAAAGGTCAAATCATACTGATTCATTTTTTTGAACTTTGTACTGTTTTGGTCCATTTTTGTGGTGGTTCGAGAAAAAAATGCAAAGACACAAAGTAGATAAAAGCGTTTTTAGAGATTATTTAATTTTTAATTAAAATATTTGATTTGTTCCTTATTTCTTTGCAATATGCACTAAATACTAAAGTACTTACCTAATACCTAATACTATATATTTTTTTTATGATAATGAATAATGATATGATTCTGATCTGATGAGGCTATAATAGCGCCTCAAGAAAAAGATTATCCTTTATAATAATTATAATTTAGAAGGGTCTTGTCCCTTTTTAAATGATCATTTGTCTTGTCATGTCGGTTCAGTTAGGTCCAGTTATCTTTTAAGAGCTATTCTCCTATTTAAAATTTAAGTATCTAATACATACAATAATATACCTAATACCTAATGTACTAACCTAATAGATATTATTTACCATGAAAATATTCAGGTATGAATAATGGGTAGGTATTATATTATAGAGTTCTACTCTGTACTCTGTACCTACTACTAATACTCTGACTCTGAATTCTACTCTGAATTCTATTATGTATAAAATATCTTTTGTGGTAATTTGTAGGGTACTTATTCAAAAACTTGATACTGTACTACTGACACCCTGACCTGACCTACTGATTTAACTTAAGTACCTATGTAGGATGTATCAGTATTTTAAAATTTTACCAGTGTACAGTGTACGGTACTTATTTCATTCATTCTAGCATTTTATAAGTTATTTTACCTGGTCATTCAAGCAAAAAACTCACATTTTTTTCTAATCTTAAGTTTAAGATTTTCTTGTTTTTGTGGTCAAAATAAGTGTTAAGCATGAGAATTTTTAATAAATTATAATGGAGGCAATTTGGATAATTTTGGTCGCATTTATTGGCTACTTGGCATCATTGAATTATTTTGCATTAACTGGCCAGCAGCAATTATATCTGCAACATCAATCGCAAGCGTAATAATTAACTATTAAAAAAAATTTAAATTAATAAATAATACATTTTTCTCTAGATTGACTCAATTTATGTTGTCTTATCCTTCGTTCCAGTTACTTCCAGCTTATCAACAACAACTTATTCTCTCACAACTTCAAGCTATGCAGTATCAACAGCAAAATGACTATAATAATAATAACTATAATTCTAACTACGGAGAAAATAAACCTTATGAGAAAGGCACAGGAATAGAATCATCGAGAGTTTCAAATCCTAATAAGGGATTCTATCAATCTCAAAATCAAAATACCCTATCAAAATCAAAGGATAAGACAAGTAACTTTCTTTCTACAGGACCAGCAGGCCAGCAAAACTCCATTTCAAATGTTGGCATCAGTCCTAAAGATAAGAATCCTTTATTCAAAAGTCAAAAACCGATTGGTAATTCAAAATTTAACAATTTTCCTTTTCCTCCGCATTTCATTACAAATGTATTAAATGATCTCTCTAAAAGTAGACCTACTGATGCAAAATTACCGCATTCTAGTTTTAATTACTACCATAAAAATCCTTCGAACATCAAAGTAACTCAAAGTAATAATAGTAGCACAAATGTGTCAGTAGTAGTAGATCAACATGAGACAAAGAATCCTGCCAAAACATCTCGAAATTTTATGAAATCAGCAAATCAAATAAAGTCAAATAATGTTTATGATAATCGATTCAAATACCCAGTTACATTACCACCACCACCCCTTCCTGTAATTTACTCGTATACACCTATTAATTACAACAACTATCCAAGTTATAATATCAGCCAGAATCATCAGAATCAATCGACAGTAAATTCCACAAAGGATCATAATATAAAAAAGAAATCCAATCAAATTCCACTTCCACTTATCCCCATGATACCACAGAATTACTTGAAATCTACGATAAAAAACGAGAATTCCAAGTACCCATATACTCTTATCAATACCAACACCTTTAGTGATCCAAATTCTTTAAACAACAAGAGTGTTCTTAATGAGAGTAGTAGTGTATTGACAGGTCTAAGAAGAATAAATGTAATTGAAAAAGAGTTATTTAAAGGATCTGATAATGGTAGCTTTATTAGTAGTGGTTTGACTCGATTAGTTAAAAATGAGAAAATTGAGAAGTTGGTCAACTCCTCGGCATTTAACACAAAGAGTAACATGATTTTATTGACAAATAACATCCCACAAACACAACAGATAGCTACTTCTACTTCTGAGCCAACTATGAAACCTAATGAGAAAGACAACAATAGCAAGGCAATTATAAGGCATTTATCAAAAGACGCGACAAATTATTCAAATCAAACTACTACGGATACTACCACTGCAGCTATATTAATGAAACCAGAATTGACTACTAAGCAAATCATAGATGATGACTCGATAATCAAAAAAACTTTTTATCGAATGAAACCCGTTTCAATTTTACTTAAGAATAAAAAGCAAAATGTGAAATTATTAAATTCAGAATTGCTAGCTAATACAACGGCAACTGAAATCATTTTGGGGCACAATACTCGTAAAAATGAGAATGCAGAGAAAGAGACAATTAAACTCCATAAAGTGTACCCGAATTCTATTAAAGATATAATTATTAATACAGATGATAAATTTTTCAAATCTTTTGATAAATCTGTTGATCGTAAAAATTCCCAAGATACTCCACCAGTATTGTCTGCAAAAAAACCAGGAAAATGGAGCCCTTTAGGGCTTCACAAATATTCAAAACAATTGGAAAGTTATCGTTATCCTCAGAATAATAGAAAGAAATCATATTCAACTACTTCTACTACTGATAAAACAAATAATTTTATTACTTTTTTAAAATCCTCACAGGTTTCTAATATTAATTTTGGGTTTGGCTGATATAGAGTACCCTACCCTACTAGTATTTACATACTAACTTATCTTTAGATTTTAGAATCTATTCTATTCTGTATACAATTTACGTACACATATACCAATTACACTTTTATTAATTAGGTAATAAACATACGAAAAACCTACTTAACATTAGTTTAGTATAGTTCTTAAGTTTAGTGTAGGGTTATCTAATTGTAATTAATTTTAGCATATAGCATAACTGGTAATTCCTTTAAGGATACTGACGGATAGTACACAGAGTATACTGGTATTTACCAGTACCTGTTATTATTTTAATAACAACGATAAGTCGAGTTAGTATAGTAGATATGTATAAATATCTGTAAGTGTAAGTGTAAGTAATGTATGTATGTATCTGTAACCACCTAATAACGTATTGTAATAAAATTTTATTTCAATTATCATTTAATTTTTTTAAGTAAAAGTAAGAGAATTTTTATCAAAGTGATTGTAAAAAAGTAGGAAAGGAACCTTATTGATATTTTATTGTCTTAATTAAATTCAATATATATATATATATATATGTGAGTCGGCCTTTCAAAGATAGATATCTAAAGTTTTTTTATTAACTTAAAATGAATATTATTATTTCTCATCACAATTATGCTTTTAGTTTTTAAATATCTTTCCTTGCCATGTAATGTGATTATATTATAATCTATTATGTGATGCACAGGTAGATAATTACAATTATATAGGTAAGTAATAAGAGGTACTTTATATTTATATAATCCACTCGAGTTACTTCAACTACAATAAATGTAAGTTTTTAATATGGATATTTAAGCTTTTGCCTCTTATATCTAATCGTTATCATGAAATGAATTACATGAAAATGTCTCCTTAATTCTCTGAAACAATAGAATAAAATGAAATTGAACTTAACTGACCATGATTATGGTTAATTGCAAATTCATACTTGAATATTTTAATTACACTTTAAATAGACTAACCTGATTAATGTCAAATAAGTAAAAGATACGATTAGGTTTGTTTTGCTTAACGTTTATATTCTCAATTTAAGATTAAGATTTCTATATGTTTCTAGGAATCTCAATAATATGAAAGTATTAAAATCAAAATATTTATGGACCATTTACATAAAAACATGAAAGCACAGTAGAACAATCCTACTCGTATTACTCGTATGTATATAATATAATAAATATATAATATATATAATAAAAATAAAAATAATGCTTTAGTTGATAAATAAGAAAGATCGTACGAGCAGTGGTAAATATTTGATCAATAAACTAATAATAATAATACTTATACAATTCCAATATTTTATAAATATTTATAATAAAATGCTTATGTATGTAGGTACTAATCTATATTTATTCAATCAAATAAATTTAAGTGTATGTTGCTCATATGTAAGTACTGTAATAGCAATGACATGACTGACTGATAAGAACAGAACAGATACAAGAGTCCAAAGTTAAATGGGGTCTCGTTTTCTCAATGATTTGAAATTTGACTTGCTTGGATATCCACAAGTTTAAGTACTTAAGTACCTAAAAGATATGCAAAACCCATATAAAATATCGAATATCAGTAATATTTAATAAAAATTTGTTATTATCGATTTGAAACTCATTTTTCATTCATTTATCCTACTGGTTTGTGCTGATTACTTGGCAAATAATTCTCATTTTTAACTTAAAACTCGACATATATGTACTCGTACATATACAATTCAAAGAGAGGCTATTAGTTCAAGACTTATTAAGTTTTTAAAACTGCGTATAAAATATTTTGCAAAAGATTAGGGGAAAATAAATTAAAAACTGATAGTGCCACATGCCATTATAAGTATAGTAGTGTACAAGTATCTGAAGTAATAGTTCTTTTTATCAATTTAAAAGATAAGGGTAAATATGGGGAAAAGTTTAAATAAATGAATATAATAAATGCCCCATTTATATTAACACTGTGTACAATGAGTTCTATTTATCGACACGTACAAGTATCTGTATATATGTAAGTACTTATATTAAATAGACATTTAAATGGGATTAAAATCATAAATTGTGTGCAAAAATAATATCAAGTGGAAAAATGATAAGGACAATAAAAGCTTCAGAGTTCAACATTTTTTGTCCTGCATTAATTGTGATGGGGAAAAATATTTAGTTGGAAATTGCCTTTAGCTCATCTTGCATTGCATTGTGCAAAATACATATAATATAACCTAGTATAATTTTCATAGTATCAATTCCTCAGTGAATAATTAACAATTTTTTTACTAAAAGTTTTTAGTTTTTTTAAAACTTTTATGAGACCCAAATATTTTGCTGCTGCACTTGTTTCTTTCTTTATTATTTCCTGTTTAAATCTAACTAATGTTTCCATCTCTATATCCCTTTCTTACAACATAAGAAAATAATAGTAGGATTTGATAGATCAAAAATATCTAGTGGATATATTCTGTATAATCGATGTAATCGTGCTTGATTACTATAACCCTTACCTATTTGTCTGCTTCATCTGCCCCACTCTTACTCTCAATTATTATATCATTTTTTTTATTTAAAATTCAAGTCCTTATACTTTTATAGTAAGTACTACATATACCTTCACTACATACAAGAGTAGACAAAATTGAAATTCATAAAGAACACCACGACCACGAGTATAACAAAAACAAAAGTAAGCCGATAAATTTTATGATCTCCGTATACCTACGAGTACTGAAGCAATAAGGCAAAGGTTGGGGCAAACCGGTTTACCTCTAATAACACTACTGATACACATAATAATACATACATACATATCTATATTCTACATACATTTACATTTAGGTGTACATAACAGTTAATATATGTATTACCTACTACTTACTACAAGCAAAGAAGGAAGCTGAGGATCGAATACCTTATAGTTAGTGAAATTATTTACAAAAGTCAAAAACTTTTACTTTTTACAAGATCTGATCTGATGCTAGTGATCCGTGATTCGAAAAAAAAGATTGACAAAATCTGTGAATTTTTTAAAAGTTTGGGTCCCATTAAAGGGCCACTTATGTAGGGATTAGATTTGTTAGTTACTATTTAATTGTTAATTATAAAAGATACAATGTTAGTGTCGGCTTTAAAATTCGGGTTGCAAGGATGTGCTGCGATTATAGGATTCTCTATTCTGTTAAATCGTAAATTGTTTTTTAATGTCTGCAAAACTCTTCCCAGAGATATAAGGTGAGTTACGCAAAATTTTAATATCTAGGTAGTAAAAAAAATTTCAATCCCAATGATGTTTAGTTTAAAGTTTTTTACCTACAAATTCAAAAACCAAATTTTGTCAAAAAGCACAAAATCGCCCCTTTATTAGTATCAAGTTTATTCTATCATTTGCTAATGCAAATTATCTACTCGTAAAGAATAAGTGCTTTTATTTTATGTTATCTTAATAAGGTATTCCTAATATTGATTTGTTTCTAATAATTTTTATGGATGCAGGGCCTTAAAACGAGGACTTACAATTCTTTTTTTACTATGGTTTGCGAGTGTTAGGAATTTGACAGCGATTAAATTGTTTGAATATAATGCAAAAAAATACCCGAATAAGGTTTGTTTATATTTTGAGGAGCAAAAATGGACATTCAAGCAGGTATAGTATGCCTATAGTAGCCCAAATCTTTTAGTAAAATGTTTTTTTATGATTCTAATTCTGTCATACAAAGGTTCAAGAAATGTCAAACAAAATAGGGAACTATTTCAAGCAACTAGGCTATAAAAAAGGAGACACAGGTATTAATTTCATTAGCAATTTCAATTGTTTTAAGTTTAATTAAATTTTGATTTTTTTCTCAAGTGGCCTTATTTATGGAAAATAAACCAGAGTATGTTTGTATATGGCTTGGGTTAGCTAAGGTAAGGACCTTAGATAACAGTATTTTTAGAATATATTTTAGAATATGGTTTTGGAAATTGGAGATTTTTTTTTGAAGATTTAGGGAATTTGAGATTTTGGTTTTGGAGATTTACGAGTAGGGTTGAAACGGGTGTTTTCAGATTCCGGATTGAATTTTTTAAAATTATTATTATTCAGGTGGGAGTTGTGACCGCTCTGATTAATTTTAACTTGAGAAATCATCCACTATTACATACTTTAAAGACGGCTAATTGCAAAGCCATCATATACGGAGATGAGCTGACTGAAGCTCTTCAAGAACTCTTAGCCATGGAGGAAATGTACGAGATCGAAATTTTTTCTCATGGACACAAAGACAAGCCCAGGATCACTGGAGCTAAAGATTTGAGTGAGGGTCTCGTTGATGCCTCAATCAAATTACCTGTTCCAGAAACTCCTATTCAGTAAACATTTTTAAACAAAATTTTTCTTATCTTTAGGTAGTTCATAATCACTAATTACATTTTACTTTACAGGCATTTAGACAATCTTTACCTAATTTATACTAGTGGCACAACAGGTAAGAAATAACATAATTTCCATTATTATTTTACAATTTATTACAATTTATTTTACAATTCTCAAATATCCTTCCCTTTTTTCTAAATTAGGGCTACCTAAGGTAATACCTAAAATTATAATCCTAAACAAATATGCATTACATTATACGAGTACTTTTAATAATTTATTTTTTTCTCTCACCAAAGGCTGCTGTCATTAGACATCTTCGATTTTTAATGGTTTAATCACTGCTTATTTTTTGTGAATATATTTAATTTACTTTCATTTTAATTTCTATAAGGCTGGGTATGGACTGCATTACATGCAAAAAATTGGACCTGAAGATATTTTATACTCTCCTTTGCCGTATGTTTATTTTCATTTTAAATACCTAAAAGCGATAATTTTTGGTTTTTTTCATCAGATTCTTGGATTAAAAATATTTTTTATGACTTTTTCAGGTTATATCATTCTGCAGCTGGAATGTTGTAAGTGGAGTATATATGTTCGCTTGATGTCAATCTGATCCAGCTTACCTTTTCAATAGATAGATTAAATGAGTACTTGCTTACTTGTATTTGTTTTTTGTACAGGTCAATTTCTCAAGTGCTCCTATTCGGCACCTCGATGGTCCTCAAGAAAAAATTCTCAGCAAGTAATTTCTGGAAAGATTGCAAAAAGTACAATGTTACTGTATTCCAGTATATCGGAGAAATTTGCAGAGTACAATACACTTTTATATTATAACATTACATAAGGTACAGTATTTTTTCATATCCAAAATGTTTTTTTTACAGTACCTATACACTCAACCACCTTCAGTCCATGATAAAGATCATAATGTTCGGCTAATGATCGGAAATGGTCTCAGAGCAGAAATATGGAAAGATTTCATAGACAGGTATTTCAAAATTTTGATTGTATTATTATGTATAGCTAGCTGCACACTACTAGTATTTTTATTCATATTTTCTAGATTCAATATACCAAGTGTAGGTGAATATTATGGTTCAACAGAAGGGAATTGTAATATCGTGAATATAGATTCTCACATTGGAGCTGTTGGATTTATTCCGTATAAAAAATATAAAAATATAAAAATACTCCGTATTAGCTAATCAAAGTCTAAAATAATTTATACAAATTTATGGATATTTTTCTTTAAAATCTAGTCGGTTTATATATCCACTACTTACCATGAAACTTATTAAAGTCGAAGAATCCACTGGTGAACCATTGAGAAACCCAAAAACACAATTTTGTATCCTATGTAAACCAAATGAAATCGGTAAGTTATATACCTACATATCTTTATACCTTACATAAAAGTTCAATTCTCAATTTATTCAATTTTTAGGTGAATTAATAGGTAAAATAAAATATTTTAGATACCACATAGTATTATTATAACTATAAGATAGATACGATCCAATAATAAATTGATATTTCTAATTTTATTTTATAGGAAAGGCAAGTCATTTCATTCGATTCAACATATTCCTTATATAATTTATAACCTAATTATTCTAATCAATTTCAAATTCTATTCAGATTGATACCGATCACCCATTGAGAGATTTTAAAGGGTAAATCTAGACTTAAAATTATTTTTCAATCTTTTTCAACTACTTTTTATTTTAATTATATCGATAAAGATATGCTGATAAAGAGGCAACTAAAAAGAAGATAATTAACGACGTTTTCAAAAAAGGTTCTTTCTATTTAAATCACAAGTTTAGAATCTAATGAAAAATTTTAATCTGAAATCTGTATCAGGAGATAAATATTTTCGAACAGGAGATGTTTTACTCATGGACGATTTTGGGTAAGCCATTTTGAAATACATATAAAATGTACTTTCAATTACACATTTTAATTTTAAAATAATGTATTTATAGGTACTTTTACTTCCGTGATCGATTTGGAGACACGTAAGATTTAATTGCATAGAATTATCTACATTTAAAAATAAATAATTGATATAAAATTGTCAGATTTCGATGGAAAGGTGAGAATGTGTCAACAGCCGAAGTGGAGTCTGTAGTGAGTAAAGTGTGCGGGCTCAAAACTTGTGCTTGTTATGGTGTTCAAATCCCAAATGTCGAAGGTAGGTACTTTATTTATAACTTTTGTCCATAATATTGAGATTCAGATTCAAAAGAATCTTCTGGCAGTTACCTAGTTATACCGATGCCTAGTTACATAGTTATACAGAAACCTAGTTATGTTATAAGTTACAATTGACAATGAATTGTCAACAATTTTAATTAAGTAATTATCTCAAAATATCAAAATATCAAAATGTAATACAGTAGGGTACCTAGGTACTTAGCATATCGTATGTACAGATTATGTAGGTACTAGGAGGCAATGATTAGGGATTTGACTGGGCTGCATTAAAAAAATTAGGGTTATTCGGGACTCGGTACCCTACTGTTTTAAAAATTTTAAAATAGGTAGGGTACCTACTTATAATTTATAATTTATCTAAATACCAATACCTAATACTTTAAGTATAAATTATTGAAATTTTAAACAGTTGTTTTTTTTAGATTTTTATTCAATTGGTTATCGGTAATTTAGATTTAGAATATATAGGTAGGTATAGTAGGTATATTAGGAAAAAGATTAGGGTACTTATATAATCGAATTCGGTTGGGTTTACGTATAAATGTGTACTATTTTTCTTTCTTTCTAACTTTATTAAGATAAAGTTTTAAAATTTTTAGTAGAAATTCAGATTATTTTTTGAATAGGGAAATAATTAGTGTATTCTTGCTTATTGCCTATATTAATATTCTTGTACGGCTATTAGTAGGGTACCTACTCTTTAACTGGATACTATTTAAAGGTCGGTACGATAGTTTTCCAAACTTAACTGTTTTCTCTGAACTTTTAAAAAAGGTCGAGCTGGGATGGTTTGTATTCGAGATGAAGATAATAGCCTTGATTTGGACGACTTGGCCAAAGGGATCATCAAATCACTCCCAGCATATGCAAGGGTAATTAATTTAGCTGTACAATTTAAACAATAACTTTGCTTTTATCATAAAAGAATAAACTTTTAATTAATCCCAAAAATTTTAATTTGCAGCCTCTATTCTTAAGAATTAGTAAAGAAATCGCCCTGACAGGTAAAAATGCTATCTTTCTTAACAATTTTGTTAGTTTCTAACAAATATTTTTTACTTTAACAATTGTAGAAACATTTAAATTGAAAAAATTCGACTTACAAAAGGAAGGTTTCAATATTCATATGATATCAAAGAAAGTGAATGATAAGCTCTACTTTTTCAATGGTACCTCATTCAAGCAAATCGACCAAGAATTTTACAATAAACTTAATAATGGTGAAGTAAGATTATAATTAATTAGACAAAAAATTATTAGTCATTAAAATATTAGATCAAATTGTTGTCATTTATTCCACTACTAATCTAATTATTAGAAAAAGTTAATAGGCAAGATACCTATCAAAAACCCAAATATAATTGTGTATGCCAAATATCTTGTCATTTAATAATTACAATTACAATTACCCTACTATGTATATACTATAGGATAGTATAGGTTACAAATTTAATAGGGTACTTAGGTAATAAGGTTTATATAAAATATACTTTTTATATAAAATTGTTAATTTATTATATTTTATTTGTCTATTAAATATTTGTAATTGTTAACTTACTATTCTAGAAACTATCACAAATTATGATAGTTATAAGAATAATCTAAAATTATATTTATTGTAATTACGAAATTACTTAATAATATTATATTAAAAGTGACCCACCTGAGAAAAAGATTCCACGTAGGTAAATTGTTTGGAAATATTTTTTTGAAGCATAAAATAGGTACTAATAGGTAGGTACTTAGGTACTAGGTACTTATTGAACCTTTATAGAAATCTGAATTGAATGCAGCTAAAGAATTTGTAGTACGAATAGTATCAGTATAAAATAAAAGTATAGGTACCTAAAGTATATTATAAAAGGTTTTTATAAAATATTATTGAATTTTTACAATCCTAATCCAATATTAATCTTAGAAATTTTTACATACAAAAAATATTTAAAACCTTTAATTACCTATATTTTTTAATGGATAAAAATTAAAACGTACCCCTTCATTGTCTGTTCATATTCATATTATTATCATTGTTTTTTGAAGGATGCTTCTCGAAAAAATTAAAGAAAATTTCCTTATGACATATTCCTCCGTATTTAAGTACCCTACCTACTTAATAAATGCTTTAATATAAAATATAAATTAGAATAAGAAATGTCTTATTCTAAATAATAATAATAATAATAGTAATAAGTTTAGTATACTCGTATAATGAGGATACTGATTAACGATTAACCTATATGCCTATCAATACCTACTTTTACTGTATAATATCGATAATTTAGGATAATGCCCAATCCTTTATAAATGGCTTATATAAATGTATCTAGATAATATTATATTTAATGTCCAAGTTTGCCCTATTTTATTTAATAAAAGTGTCAGAAAAACAGAAAAGATAACCTAACAGTTATTTGCTCTAGAAAATTACTACAAATAAATATACTTACCTACCTAAATGTACGTACCTAAATGTAAAGGTATGCATAATATTATGCCTAACCTTATCACAAAATGCCTTCTATTTTATTTTATTCAATTTCATTTAGGTAGGTACCTATACTTTTTCGATTTATTTCATACTTATTTTTGGAAAATCAGAAAAACAAAAAAGAGTCAGGCAACTGGGTACTAGAGAATTTATGGTTAGTGAGTACTTACTTGCCTACTAGTTCTTTAGGGTACCCTAATTAATGCATGAATGCATAATATTATAATTATTAAAATTCAAATAGATTTATAAAAGGTGAAATTCGCAATTTGTAATTTAAAATACCTAAATGAAACATCTAATCATCCTGTTCACATTGCCAATATTTTTTCAAGTAAGATTCAATTATTTTTATGTATCCAACCTAGGTAGATGTGATAATTCATAAAATAATTGTAATTAGTTTGTACAAAGATTGCTACTACTATAATACTGTACTGTACTGTATAATTTCTACCACTATTAATACTTATAGATAGGTATTTTGATATTTTTCCAATTTTTGAAAAGGTTTTATTGGCCAGTCCCAGTTCCAGTTTATCTTCCAACAATGACAATGAGTCAAAAAATGTGACAACTGGTCAAAATTTAAAAAGAACACAAAGGTGGTCAATTTTCTACCCAGCTGAGAGATCATGTCAGAAGAAATGTAAAAGCAGAGGAAATCCTTTTTCAAGGCAAGTTAAATTTAAATTACATTTTTAATTACGCTTTTAAATTACTGTTATAATAATTAAATTAAATCGAAATATAACGTCTCATCTCATTATACTTTGAACAAAAATTCAGGCTTCTTGGAACCGTGTGCTCTTGTTTCTGTCCTAGAGTAATAAAAACAACTAATTAGAGCATTATATCTTTTTGAATATTTAATTTATTTATGAATTTAACTAAATATCGTAGTTTGATTTGGACACTTGCAACTCAGGGGAAAATCCATCATGTTCTGCTTATTGCAGGTCTAAAGGCTACAAAAAAGGAGGTTGATACCTTATTCTATCTATCTTGTTAAAAATTTACCTTACAATAATGTTTTTTTATTAATTAATTAAGGTGATTGCGTAAACGGGACCTGTTTTTGTATACTCTCATTAAAACAAAGTTGTCCATTTATTTGATTCAAGTATTGAGTTGATAATTATATATTATGTATTTGGCTAAATAAAATATTAAAAAAAAAACATTTTCAAAAAAGGTTTCAATTAAAATTGAAATCTTTTAATTTGCATAAAAATGTACCTCAAACTTGTTAGATTTCGATTGAGATTACATCTAGGAACCTTATTTATTCTATCCAGCAGATAGAGAGAAATCTTCTGTTAGAGAATAGAGAGAAATAGAAAATATAGAAATAGAGAGAAATCTTCTGAGAAAATAGATCAAGAGAAATCTTCTGTAACAGATATTGTTTCAGTTTGTATTGATACTTGCTAGATTGTAAATTGATACAAGTATTGATGACTGATACATAATGATAATGAATATAACATACTGAGGAATAGCTCTATGCATACAACATACAGCATACAACACAACCGTCCGACAGCAACGGTTGCGGTCCTTACACAATTTATAAATGGCAGATGAATTTCGATTATATATATAGGTAATCAAAATTCTTTATTCCCATCGAATCGGACTTATCTTTCGTGGACCGAAATAAAGGTGTTGACCTTTTTTTAGAGAGATCGGTCGTTAGCACCTAGTTACAATTAGCAGGTACAAATTAATTATAAGATTACAGATTACAGACGCTCGGCTCTCTAATAAATAAGATTTTTTGCTGAACGTTTAAAAAAATGCAAAGAGTCATCAGGTTATAAGACTAATGAATGGTAGGCCTAAGGTATTATCCGCGATTATCGATTTTTTAAAAATTAAATTTAAAAAAAAGTGTTTTTTTTTAAATTTAAAAATTAAATTAGAGATTGCATTTTAATTTAATTTAAGAATCGAATAATTAAATATTGTAATTTCAAATAAGTTAAAATTAGTTGTAAATAATTAAGTTAAATTAAATTAAATTGATTGTTAAAAATGCTTAGAATAATTTCCAACCGTTGTAGTACTCATCGGACAGTCACCCTCCTTCCAGCAAATGCAAATCAGGCTCTCCTCATCTACTCCAGCCATCGACAAATTGCTATCCTGGCCAGTGTTGTTCGCTCAGTTCTAAGAATTAGATACCTAATTCTGGGTGGTGGAATTGCTGGTGGAGTATCACTACATCAAGTAAGTCATACCGCAATTATTTTTTAAATAAATTTTTTAAATATGAAATTAGAGACCAATATCAATCGGGTTTTCCAGGGGTTGGGTTTTATATGAATAGAAACTAGACTTATTTTTGTTTTGTTGTTATTGTAGAGTTACCAATCATGGAAGGACAACCTACCCGACGTCCAGTGGCTCAAAGATATGCTCCCACCACCTGAAAAAATAGACACATGGCATAATACTATTCTAGAGTTTAAAGACAAGATGGTCAGCTTCGAAATTGATCCAGAAATCAAGGCATTGCCTGCTGAAAAGTATGAATTATTCAGAGCATGGTTTCAAGACAGATTAGAGAAGGCGAGGATGGC
>JAQIXA010001608.1:0-23446 GCA_034699045.1 Nanhermannia cf. coronata Gr-Ori-00579
GAACCAGCATAAAAAACTGAGTTGATTTGATGTATTGGACAGGGTAATGTTTGAGGTTCTTATATCAAATCTCACCCCTTATTACTTATTAATATTAATGTCTAATAATTAGCAGGTATCTGAATTCTGTAAAAAAAATACGAAATTTTAATTATTAAGTAGGTAGCTATTATTTAAGAAATATCTAAATTTCTCATCGAAACTCGAAATATTTGTCTACCAAATTCTAATACATACTACTACTGGCTGATAAATACTACAGCTAGGTAAATATGTAGTATACTTATACTTACCCATGAATATGAATGATCATATTATCATAAATATTCTCATAGGTATAGGTATAGGTAATGGTAATAGTTAATAGGTACAGGCTTATGACTTTTTGCAACTTATTAGTTAGATTAGAACTAGAACCCAAATGGTAGGATTATAAAAAGCAATAAAATGCAAAAATTTGTTTGTTTTTTTGGCTTTTGAACTTTAGTTTAATTTATGAAAAATTCAAATGTTTTAAGTTTAAAATTATGTTTGAATTCTGATTTTGCTCCTTAAAATACTTAACCTTTTCAAGGAAAGATTCATTCATGAAATGAATATACCTAGGTATATTATGAAATGGTTATAATTATAATATGTATAAGCATACAAACTATACCTAAATACATTTTTACGCATCCAAATTCCAAACCAAATTCCAAATACTATCTTTTTGGTATTTTAGTACAAAGTAAAAGTTTATAAAGTAAAGTAGGTAGGTTAAGTACTAATCGTAAATACTCTATATCTTGTAGTAATTGTAATTGTAATTACACAACGTCTGCAGAGCAGATCTCAAAACTATTTAGTATCTGTAGGGTACTTATTCTATACTTTACAATTTACAACTCGAATCGTAATGTTAATTATAATAGAATACTCGTACATAAAAATAAATTTCACATTATTATTTTATACATAAAAAAGTTAATTTTGTTAGAGCTTATTAGAATTCGATGTTGTAAGTTATATTAATATAACTTAATCGATTCCTTAATTAAGGAATCGATAAACCTAATTTGAATTTTGAGAACCAGAACGAGTTAACGAACTTCTAAATTAAAGTAGGTACCTTCTAATGTACAGATTGATTATATATTTTACTTTTAAGTACCCTATAAAGTATAAAGTATTGGTAGTATACTTAATATTATACTACCAATTTAAATTTAATTAAATAACTTTTTAAGTTATACAAGAATTTAATTCAGTGCAGTGTATACTATCAGTATTATAGTAGGATACAAACTAATATATATGATATCAATTTGTCATTTAAAATTTTAATTTATTTACAGAACATTTTTTAACTATTTGCATTTATCTTCTCAAGACGATTATGCCTAGGTACAGGGTACAGGTAACAGGTATTCTGCTCTGCTTCTTTCTACTCGTACAGTACACACTGCTAACTGCTACCTACTTACTCATACTGTGACTACTTCTTATGTACTACGCTTTTAGAGAGAAAATAAATAAATACAAGGTTCTCATCCTTGGTACTTCACCTCATATAAACTTAAAAAATCTCTTCGATTTGTCTCTGATTGTGATTGCAAAACAAAGCATGTAATTTTGCTGTCTCATTTTCAAACTATGTATCATGTTAATATAAGCCTAGCCAAAGCTACCTGCTACCAAAAAAAATTAGCTCGCATAACTTGCACACAAAAATATAAATTTGGTAAAAATGCATAAAATTTTGTTTTTTATTCAATTCCAATTGCAAAGGTTTTTAAATCCTTTTCGAGTCTTAAGTACTTAAGTATACCCTACAGAAAGTATTTTTGAAAGAGCGAGCGAGCACTTACCATTCAAATTTGTATTTGCATGCACTTTGTTCGCATGTTTGACTGATTGTCCAGAAAATTGCTCTAAAAATTTTGAACGGTTTACCAAATTTGGCAAGAATTTACCCTTAATTTACTTGCCTTGTGCTGTATTTGGGGATCAATTGAATGGCAAGAAAAAATAAAAAATGAGATATTTTAATACTGACTACTGAAAGTCCTTTGATTCCAAAAAATTGGAGTAACTTTAAATGTCTTCAACGCTTTGCTCGCTAATTAATAATTAAGTTAATTAGTTAATTAATAATTAACTAAAGAGTAGTTAATTAAATCCTAGTTTGTATTACATTTAGAAAGTTGAGTTTAAGTTATTTGTAGACGTAGATACTTATGTACCATACTTATTTATGTACAAAACATATATAAAGGAACCCTTTTTTACTGGTCATTTCATTTCTAGTTTACCCTACTAATAAAAAACATGATAAACTTTACAAATATAGCTTTTTAACGGGCTTTTATGAAAGATTCGAATTGAGCACTTTTATTTTACTAGTTTATGTACAGATTTAAATACCCATTAAGATTATATGTATATACCTACCTATCTGTACCTATCTACAAATTAAATTATTTATTTATTTACAAGCTTGAATTTCGTCCTAATTTGTGACAAATTGTAATTAGCAATTATAGTTTATGGTACTATGAGTATAATGGCAGTATAATTATAACGGCCCATCAAATCAATCTCTCATAAAGTCAAGTGTGTAAATAAATAGTAAGTAAATAAAGAATAAAAAAGTAAAAGTGATTTGTAATTTCTTGAAGTATTCTTAATTGAAAAAAAAAACTTCAAATACTTCAAAAAAGATGTTTGAAAAAACAAGTCGACCTTCATACTTCATTCTATATTATACCCATAATAGTACCCTACATAAAATATGTGGTAGTGCAATGAACAATGTGCTCAAAACTTGACTTTTTGTACATTTTACTTTGTATTTGCTTTGTGTGTAAAAAAAGATGAGTAATGATATTTATTATGTATTGTGATAAAACTACTAGTAAAATCTTTTAAAAAGATTTAAACAAAGTCTAGGTGAACTTAATCAAATCCAAACCCACACTTTTGTGATCCAAGGAAGCGAATTTTAACCCGGAAATTGTCCACTCGAATTCGAGTTTTTAGATTTGAAAAAATGCAAAAATACACTAGTACAGGTATATTAGTTTATGGTCTACAAGTAATATACTAACTCTAATGGTAAGTAAGTACTTATGTACTAGATCTTATATGCAAATAATAGTAAGGTAAATTTTGGCTTTTTAATAAGATAAATTAATTTGATGTTTGTTTTATGGACACTTAATGACGTTCGAATGGTCGTATAAAAGCAAATTGTACCAAGGTTTTCAAGTCACACGCGTTCTCAACTTGTTCGACAAATATTATCATTACCTATAGAATCTTTACAAAATTTTTAAAATCTTTGAAAAATCTTTCAATATGTACAAGCTTGTGAGTTACTTAAAGATTAGACCCTTTTTTTTCATAATTTATAATTTGGATTGACTTTTAATATAGGTGGTTTTCCTTTCAATGGTCTCAATGGCCTATTGTGGTGTAATTGCTGCTCCAGTTTTATCAGTTGCATCTGCTCCTCAGGTAATTATTTGAAATTGAACTATTTTTTACAAAAATTTTGATTATTTTAATTGAAATTTGAAATTTTGTAGGCTTTTGCACAGGCACCAGGCGCTCCAGCGGCTTTTGCCCAGGTATTTTTTTCAAAAATTGACTTAAAAAAAGCTTTAAATGCTCCTCATTATCGGTCAGTAAAGTACAGATTCAGAATTGCGATTTGCAATTTAATAGCTATCTGTATATGTATTAGCTTTTGACTAGTTTTTCTATAAAATTTATTGTAAATAACTGAACATGAACGATGTTTTGAAAGGATATCCTCGGGTTCTAATGGGCTTTCAGGCCTTTAGCTGAAAATTAACAGAATCAAGGCCTGAAATCCAAATACCTATATCCTTTTGAAATCTTTTGAATCTCAGTTCTGAAAATCAGTAGGATTGTTTTATTTAGTTACTAGGAGTAGAGATAATTTTTTTTAAATTTTTTAGGCTGCACCAACTGCCCATACCGTCTTAGCTCATGCAGCACCAATTGTAAGTACCTACTACTTTTTTGTAAATATTTATTTTTGAAAAATGATAGATTTTAGAAAATTTATGTTAATGAGAAATTATTGTTTATTGTTCCTTTTAAAATAAAATAGGCTTATAGTGCTTATAGTCCTTATCATACACCAATCGTAAAGAAAAAATAGAACTTTTTGAATAAACTTTTGTAGCCAAACCTTGTATAAAATTTTAAAGCATTTTTAAATTAATCTTTGATTTTTATCATATTTACAGGTTCATGCAGCACCAGTAGCTCCAGTATAATTTATCAAATTTGAAAAGAAATTTTGATATTAATTTTTGGTTTTTTATATTAAGGTTTTACACTCTGCTCCATTAGTTCATGCTGCAGCTCCAGTAAGTTATACCCTACTATATTTCATACAAAATTGGTAAATTCTGAAATTTTTAATAATTTTATACTTTATAGATTCTTCATGCAGCCCCAGCTCCAATTGTAATTAAAAAAATCTCATTTACAAATTATATTTTAAAAAATGATAGTTATTTAATAGTATAAATTGTTCCCTTTTGCTAAACAAAATAGGCCTATAATCCTTATCATGCACAATTCGTAAATCAAAAATATAAAATTTTAAGGATTATAAACTTGAGATTCACTTTTTTATCAAACTTGAATTTCAAGAATTTGTCTTTCATTTTGCACAAAAATATGCCAAAAATTTTGAAATTTTTTAAACTAAAATGTATTTTAATTTACTTTAAAGGTACACGCAGCTCCAGCCGTAGTTGCTGCTGAGCCAGCCGTAATAAAAAAATTTTAAAAAACTTTTCTCAAAAAATCTATAAAAATTTGTCCAATAATGATATACCCGATTACAGGTGCTTGCTCCAGCACCTATTGCTTATTCAACTGGTGTCAATATCGCCCATGCTTATGAACCTGTCGAACAACATGGATATCAAATCGCATATTAATTATTAAATACTTAATATTTTTATAATTTTTATAATTTTTGTTAAAATTTCCAATTTTTTTTTATTTACATACTCGCAAGTCTAATTAATTGGTTCTCAATTTTTATTTACTATCTCTTTTCAATTTTCAAATACAGGATATACTCGTATCTATTTAAAGCAATAAACAAAGAACTTTTGCGTCAACAAATGATTATATATATTATAGGGTACTTTACTTACAGGATCATCTTTTTTCTAAACATGGATTACCTTATAAGGCTTTGCAATGCAAATATATGAATACCTGCTATCAAAAAATAATTTAGAACAGAGGCAGAAATAATCTTGCTAAACTTGAGACAAAAAGACTAATAGGTAAATTCACTCAGTTACCTAACCTTATACTATTCATATTAACTTATATACTAGTTCATTTTAAGTAGGTAATTACTGATTGATTAGAAAACATATAAATAATAGGCACTTAAAAATGACTAATTTAAATTATGATTTTATCTTATGAAATAAATTATTTACTTTGATTTGCTTTACATGCATTCTTTATAAAAATGACCTGGTGATTCTTGAATTAAACTATAACTTTATTAAAAGGATATACATTTAACATGACTTTGTAATATTTCATTAAAAAATTCAGCTCTTTTAGAAACATGAATAATTGAGGTGCATTATTTTTGGATTTTAAGATTGCTGAATCTTATAAGAATTATTATTACTTATTATGCTTATCGGTAGGGTACTTTATAATAAATATAGGAATAAGGTATCTACCTAAACCTAAACCTAAAAATAAAAATAGCATTGGAATTGGAATTGGAAATTGGATTTGGATTTACCTACCTAATAAATTAAAGGTAGGTAAATCCAAAATCCAAATGCTTTGCTTTATCTGTATATTTTTTTGAAGGTATTTATTTACTCACATAATTATGAATGATACGATACGTACTACTACTAGTCTAGTACATAGCAGTAGCCTCAAGTCTCAAGTAAAGTAGGTATAGTATAGGTATATTTACAGTACAGTTAGTAGTAGGGTTTTATTTTATTTTTATTTTATTTTATTTTATTGAAATATTTTTTTAAATTAGTTAAAAACCATAAATAGTGATTAAAATGAATATATTGAGTGGTGGTGGTAATTCTGGTGGGTCGTCCAGTTCAACCAGTAACAATAGTGATCATCAGCAACAGGTGGTTGTAAATCAGAATCAGGCTGGAAATGTAAATGTGCGGCAATCATCTGCAATACTTAATGAAAATGAATCTAATCAGAATCCAAGTAATAATAATAGAGCAGCTATTATTACATCAGGATCACCTTCTCCATCACCATCCAGTTCAATGAGATATAACAATCAAAATAATTATAATTTAAGGGCGAAAGTAATTAAGTATATTTATGACATTCCATTTTTTGATCGTAAGGAATTGCATAGGGTTTTAGATGAGAATAATGATTGGGAAAAATTGGGTAAGTTAAAGTTGAAGTTATACAAATAATATGTAATTGTAATTGTAATTTTCCTGCCTAATTGACTTAAATTAAATATGACATTTTGATTTTTGTAGGTGGTGGTGTTATGGGATATTCATCTGCAGAATTGGCTGAGTTTGGTAATAAATTATTGTAATTTAGTTGGTTAAGTAATTTACAGTATTTTATATACATATTTTCATTATTTAGCTCGGTAAAAACCGATTTTGGTCATAATTTTACATACTTATTTTACATTTATTTGTAAGGTTGAGATCAACATTTTGTTTTTCTGAGCAGAATTCTATGAAAATCGATATACTAAAGCAGTTGCAGTAATTCTGCAACGTATCTTTGACTTAACTTAGAAGAATTGCAATCATTTTTTGGCTATTTATAATTTGACACTAATTTATATTTTATATTTTACATTGTTATTAAAGGTAGAGCAGTTTACCGTGGAGCTTCACCAACAGAATCGCTTCTTACCACCTGGGGAAATCAAAATCATACAATACTTGAATTATTCATTCTCTTGAGAAAAATTGGTCACTTTAGAGGGATGAGATTGCTTGCAAAATTTGGTAAAAACATTAAAAAATGGCCTTGTTGTCTTATTTTATGATAATTAACGATTGGCGATTGGTGATTATTATTATATTTTTATTTTTACTTTTACTAGTTGAGCCGAAATATCATGTTTACATTAAAGATCCAGAACTAAATGCAACAGTTGAGCTTATACAATTGGATACAAAGCCAAATATTGGTGGCGATCTTATTAATGGACAGATAATTCCTGGAGAAATGAATCAAAATTTGGTTGATTTGGCTGAAATTAAGAATGATAGAGGTATATATTTCATAGACTAACACTCAGAATTGTATTATTTATTTAATCATGATCATGATAGTCATAATCAATAGAATCTTATTCTTATTTCATTTCATAAGCTTTCAATAATATTTTTATATTTACATACATAAGCATTTTCCTGAACAATCTTCGTTGCGTTTTCATAAGCTGTTTAATGAATAGACCATAAATAATTTGCTACTAAAATCTTTATAAATTAAATTATAAATGTGAATAACCTAAATATTGTAATATTGTAATATTTTAGATGGTAAAAAGGGTGCTGATTTAGGCCTAGTCGAATCTGTTGGTCATTTACCTCAAATTCCATACGAAGAGTTGTTAAACGCAACAGGAAATTGGGAACGACGGCATATTTTAGGAAAAGGAGGATTTGGAACTGTATTCAAAGGACATTGGAAAAATACTGCAGTTGCTATTAAGAGAATGGAACATGTAAGTAAATTAAATTAGGTACTCAAAATTACATTATATTTTTTATATCGGTATTTGCTATTTATCCCGTGCTTGATGTAATAATTATTTATTTATTTTTAGAGAGCTAATCATATCTATATTGAGAGTCAATTAAAACAGTCTTTGGGAGAGCTTAAATACTTAAATAGCTATCGACATGATAACATTCTTCCTCTTTACGGGTCAGTTTTACTATTTCTTATTTAACTAGACTAGAAGGGTAGGTACTAAGAATAAGTTACTAACTATTTGTACATGTTTATCTTTTAGATATTGCCTAGATGGTCAACATCCTTGCCTAGTTTACCAATTTATGAGTAATGGTTCACTTGAAGACCGATTACTTTGTAGAGTACGTATATTGCATTTTAAAAAATACCTTTATTACCTACTTCAATTTACATTAGAAAATTATCTATGTTATAGCAAAAAACAATGCCTTTAAATTGGAATTTAAGGTATCAAATTACTCGTGGTGTAGCATGCGGTATTCAGTTTTTACATTCGATTGGGTCAAAACCTTTAATTCACGGTGATATTAAAAGTGCCAATATTTTATTAGGCAAGACAAATAACCTTTCTTTTTATTCTAAATTCGAAAGTCTTGTACTATATTTATATCATTAATTTTGGTTTTTTTTCTAGATCGCAATTTTGAACCAAAAGTTGGGTAAGTATAATATCTAATCAACAATCAGTGATTATTGGTGCTTTAAAATAAATTATCATTGCGAATGTGTAAAAAAAAGTATCAAGACTTATAAAAAATAAAAATGTACTTTTTATGCTTTTTTTAGGGATTTTGGATTAGTAAGTTTTTAATTTTACAATTACCTAAATTAACAATTACCTATTCTTCCAACAATTTGTAATTGATATTTTAATAAAATCATTATTTAGGCAAGGGAGATGGATCCTAGTTCTGCCGGAGCATCATATGTAAAAGTTTCACGAGTTCATGGTAAGATTTTTTTATCCTTTTTTAAGGAAAATACCACTTGTACTACAAATGCAAACCTCTATTACTATTTTGTATTGAATAGGTACAAGACCATATTTGCCAGACGAATATTTAAGATCAAAGAAACTTTCAATAAAAGTTGATTCATTTAGTTTCGGTGTTATGTTATTTGAAATTTGTACTGGGCAACGAGCATATGAAGAAAGTCGTCAGAAAAAATTTCTCAAAGATATGATTGAGGAATATGAAAATTGTGAGCATTTAAAAGATCCAAAAGCTGGTCCTGAGAATGGAGATTTTTTCTGGGTTCTAATCAAATTGGGTAAAACATGTACACAGAAATTGGCTCGTGATAGACCTGATATGGTTCAAGTACTCAAATCACTCGAAGGAATTTATTCTCAAGCTTCTTACAGTAAGCTAGTTTCATTGTTGATTATCTATATACAAAATGTATTTATAGAACTATATAAATATTTATTTCACCAAAAAGGAACAATTAGCTCTCATGTAACTGGACTTCCATTCCTTTTTGAAACACCTAATTCAAGAGCTGCATCATTAATGCCTACGGGATTTTCGACAAATAGATTGGTAAGTAAAATAAAATTTAAACTTTAAACCTCAAAAAGTGTCTTTAATCATTTATCAATAAATTGTTCAATTTTTAAAATTTTAGAGTCCAATTGATTTACGAGCTGGAGCTGGATCTCCATATTGGCCAACAATTCAACAAAACAAACAAATACATAATGATACTTCATCTGTTGGATCTTCAGTACGTAGAAGTCCATTACCATCAAGTCCTCAACCACCAATATCTCATAATTACATCCCAATTAGCAATCAAATGCCAAATACAACAAATACAAATCGAGTTGCTGAGTCTCCAATCGAATCGCCTCATTTTCATTTCCAGCAACAACAATACAAACAAGAATTTTACACCAATACTCCAAATAATATTATAACCCAGAGTACAACTTCTGGACAAGAGCTTCATAATCAAAAAAATTTCACACCTATAGTTTTAAGTCAAAATAAACCTTCAGATCAAATGAATCAGATACGAGTAGTTGGCCAGATAATAGATGTTAATCCAGAGGATAAATTTATTCCACTTGTTGTACCTGATAATATTTCATCTAATTCTCATTTTGATGATCTAGAGCAAGAAAGTTCACACGTTGCTGCAACTGTCATTCCATTAATTACAGAGCTGGGTATTAAAGACGAATAACAAGTATTACTTTATTATACTTTACAATATAGCCGGTAATTTTATTTTTAATATATTTTATTTATGAACTATTTGAATATTATTATTTTTAAAAATTTTAAATGTTTTTAATTTAAAACTAAAGATGAATATATAGAAAATATATTTTTAAGAAAATTCAAATATAAATTTTGTCATTTACTAATAAATGATCAAGATTTGTTTTATTGAATGACATTTTACACCTAAATACAATACATTGTATTGTACCAAGATAAATGTTTCTTTCTTAACATTAGAGTAGATAGAATTGAATCCGTTACTTGTTATAATCTGTACTTACCTACTTAAATAGTAGTACAATATATACTTAAGAAGCCTTCTTAAATACTTGCGTACCTATTAATCTTTATATAATCATAATGACAGTACTCTAGGACTAGGATTTAGGTTATAATATGTAAAAAGTATTTTAAGGTTCGATTTGGAAAGAAATAGGCAAAGCTGCTAGAAATATTAATGATAATGATAAATGTCAAAAATACTTGTACTGATATGGATTATGTAGTTAATAGTTTATCTTTATCAGTAATCTCAGATCAAATACTTAAGAACTTTTTAATGAAGTTTTAATAGTAGGGTAGTTGAAATACTTCTAGGCTTTAAATTTCATATAATTGAGGAAAATATCTATAAACTGTCAAGTATTTCATACTTTTTATATGTACATATGTATTTCATAGGTTCAAATCATTTTTCAAAGGTCGTTATTTACGGTATAGTATAAGTATAAGTACCTATAGCTAGTGAGTTGAGACATTACATTTGTAAATGTTGATAAGATTAAAAAGAATTTGTGTATAGGCATTTATTACTGTTGTTGATTCAAAAAATAGGTTTAGAAACCAATACCTATGTCTTATTCTATTACACTGATAGTGAGTTTTATTGTTGTCATGAAAGATCATTTAAGGAAACACTATTAATTTTTGGGCCGATATAGTTGAGTTTTTGAGGAAAAAGTTCGGAATAAATTATTAGGTAGTAAATAGTGGTGTGTTGGTGCATATCCAAAATGCCAAAACCACATCCACTAGACATATTAACTGCGGATGAGATCATTAAAGTTACCGATATCATCAAATCTCACCCAAAATTCAGTGAAATTTCGTTCATATACAACTCGATTACAAGATTAGAGCCATTGAAAGAAATCCTATTACCATACTTGAGAAAAGAAGATGAAGGTAAACATGACGAGCTGAAAGAAATCCCAAGACGTGCTTTTGCTGTTTTGATTCAGAAGTTTCATGGCAGAGCCCAAGTCATAGAGGTAGTTGTTAATTTGACTTCAGGTATGTTTTATCAGCAATTTCTCTACAATTAATTATTTAGAATAGAAGTTCAAAAGTTTATTTATTTTTCGTTTTTTATATATTGCAAACAGGTGAAGTTGAAGTTGAAAAAGATGTTGAGATTGGAAATCAGCCAACTCTTACTCCCGAAGATTGTCTTGATTCTGAAAGAATTGTGTATACTGATCCTGGAGTCATTGGTAAGTAACTACTGATAAATGATATCCAATCAAAATCATTAATTTTAAATATTTAAATTTATTTTTATAGCTCGATGTAAAGGTAAGCTTATTTTCCTAATTAATTTTATACTTGAAACTTAAAGTTCTATTTGAAAATGCTTTTTTAAAGAATTTGGTCTTGAAGATATGTCGCTGGTCACCGCCGATCCATGGAGTTTTGGTTATAATGGAGATGGGATGAAGTTTGAAAATCGCCGACTAGTTCAGCTCTTTATGTACTTTAGGAATTTTCCAGGAGATAATCATTACGCGTAAAAATTTTTACACTCTTTAAAAGTTTTAGATACAAAATGCATAAATATTCCTATATACTAAAGTGCAATCGTATAAAAAATATGCTTCGATTATATTAGCTAAGAAGAGTATTTATAGTTAGATTGTTAACATTTAGAAATTAGGCTTTCAGGATTTGACTGAAAAGATAATTTTTTAATTGTTTTACAGTCATCCATTGCCCTTTGTTCCAAGTAATTTTAATAATTTTTAACTCAAAATAGCTAGATTTTGTTCTAATCCAATTTTGAATATATTATTGCTTTGCAGTCGTGGATTTAATCGAAGAGCGTGTTATCGAAATTGAAGAAGTTCCTTGTCACGGCGATTTCAAGGTACTATTTTATCCGAATCCGAATATTGGATTTTTTAAATATCCAATTAATATAATATATTGTACCTACAAATTTTATTAAATGTATTCAATTTAGGTCAAAACTGGAGAAAAAATTGAGCTTCAGAGAGAATCATCAAACTTTGACCCAGAATTCAATAAAAGTACTCACTATCTATAATCTATATTTTACTATCTATACTTTCTCTATTAACTTTACTATTTTTTCTAATTCAAAAATTATTCACATCTTTATTAGACGAAGGAGTTACTTTACGCACTGATTTAAAACCATTGGATATTGTTCAAAGAGAGGGTCCAAGCTTCACTGTCGATGGAAATTTGGTGAAATGGCAAAATTTTTCATTCCGAATAAGGTTAATACATTTTTTATAATAGTTTATCTATTGCTTCATGATTTAGTTTATAAAAAATTAAATGGTTTTTTTATAAATAGTTTTAACTATCGGCAAGGCTTGCGTATGCAAATCAAACTATATATTATATTCTTTTGCTTGATTTATTAAAATAATAATTTCTTTTTTTCCCTTAAAAAGTCCTGCATAATGTATGCTATCAAGATAAAGACAAGCTACGGCCTTTATTTTATCGAATGGGAAGTAAGTATCAAGTTTACTACATTAAAAAGTAATCTGTATTTTATAAAAGTTTTGATTGAAAAATATTTTCTTGTATTTTTTTTTATAGTCAGTGAAATGGTTGTTCCTTATGGTATGCTATCTTATTTTCAGTCAATTACTAAAGATAATAATGTCATTTCAAATTCTATTTAATTGTAATTTTTAGGCGATACTAGACCTCCTTTTCACAGAAAAGCGGTAAATAAACATTATTAAAGTCGACTAATAAGAGAATAAGTACCTGTAGGCTAGTTCTAAATCGTATTTATTGGAAAATGTTTATCAAGTCTGAAGCATTTTCTAATCTAACAATAAGATCTATCTAAATCAAAATATAAAATAATTGACTAATTTAGGCATTTGATGTTGGTGACTATGGTCTTGGATTTTGTGCAAATTCTCTTGAACTGGATTGTGACTGTGTTGGTGAAATTAAATATTTTGATGGAATGCTCAACAATCATGCAGGTGAACCAGTGCCGGTGAAGAATGCAATTTGCCTTCATGAAGAAGATGCTGGTATTTGTTTATTGAGAAACCTTATGCTTTTAACTTTTAAGTTGTATTGATTTGTGAATTTTAAACTTTTAGGACTTTTGTGGAAACATACAGAGTATCGAACTGGGAAAGTGTGCTCAGCAAGGGATAGAAAACTTGTAGTAAGTTTTATTGTCACAGTGGTCAACTACGAATATGGTTAGCATTAATATTCTTTTAATATCTAAAATGCGCAAAATATCCTATACAACTTTTCAGTTCTAATATTAACCCCTCTATTATTTTTTTAAAGCTATATATTGGAATTTTCATTTGGATGGAACTATTAAGTTTGAAATCAAAGCTACTGGAGAATTGAGTAAGTAAACGAAATTCTCAACTCAATACCTTATGATAAGTATTACATTATGCTAGTCGAATTGATATTTTTATTTTTTATTTAAGGCACAAACCTGTTACAAGGAGGATTAAAAGAGAACAGTACTTTTGGGTATATAAATTGATCTTTACTTCAAATAAAAGTAGGTATATTCCTAACAACATTATTTCGTTTTATTTTTCAATTTTAGGCATGCTTCAAGGGTTTGTTTTATTACTACCTTTCATATTCTGCAATTCTCAATATACTTTTTTTAAAACTTTGCTTTTCAAGATTATGCCAAACGTGGGGGGTCAATATCATCAGCACATTTTCTCTGTTCGAATCGACACTCAAATTGATGGACAATTCAACACGATAAGTACTGTTGATGTAGTACCACTTGAGGTATGTAAATAATCTTTTAGGAAATCATTATTAAGATTTCCAATTTTTTCTTAGGGTACTTATGGATCTGAGACAAATCCATATGGTCAGGGATTTACTCTTAAAGAGCAAGTTTTGGATCACATTTTAACTGCACATAGTAATATTTCTCCTATGACATCAAGGTTTTTACTCAATAGCATGCATCTTGCATTGTAAGGTTGGTTTCAATTTTTATATTTTTGAAGGACATGGAAAATTATGAATCAAGATGTAATTCATCCTATTACTGGCCAACCTGTAGCTTGGAAGTTAATTCCAACTAATTCTCAACCACTTTGTGCTAAAGAGGTACTTTCATTCGACAGAATTTTTAAAAAAGAATTTATTTATTAAACATTTTTGATTTTTAGGGTTCTTATATTAGAAACCGTGCTCAATTTGCTGAAAATTCTCTTTGGGTAATTTGGGTGTTGTACCTATACTAATCATAAATCAACAATTTTTAAAAAAATATTTCAGGTGACTCCATTTAAGGACAAAGAAAAATTTGCTGCTGGATTTTATGTCAATCAGTCCAAAGGTACAGATACATATATAGTTTATGTCTACTTAAAGTATCAAGTTGATTAAAATTTAAATATTTTTTAAAGGTTATGGACATGGGTTAATTCATATGGTTGAAGAACATGAAAAAGAAGGAAGAACTGATTTAGTGCAAAAAGATATAGTCATCTGGCATTCCTTCGGGGTCACCCATATTCCTAGGGTAAGTTAAAGTTTTTTTATCAGTACCCTCTTTGTATCATGTTAATTGAAATGATATTATTTATGGATATTTCTCTAACGTTAAGCATTCTCAGGAACTCTAAACTAATCTGTTCTTTGTTTTCAGGTTGAGGACTTTCCAGGTTTATACAAATATCTATTTCAGCCTTTTCGAACTCTATAAATTAAATTTTTTTGATACTATTATCTTATACCTGTACAGTTATGCCTTCTGAGTAAGTTTATTTTATCTTGTTACAAATTTTGCTAGTATTTATAAGATTATAGCATTTTTAGGAAATTTTTCTTGTTTTAGAACATGTGGATTTACTTTGAAGCCATGCAACTTCTTTTTGCGCAATCCTGGACTTGATGTTCCACCCACAAAATTGATTGGAAATTCTCAAAAGGAGGGCGGGAAATGTGCCATTAAGAACTCGGACGATGAATAATCATTAGTGCCCAAACTTTTAATCTACATCTACATCTACTTTTACCTTGGACTTGAATGTAATTGTAACTGTAAATAAGGAAATTAATTGTAAGTAGTAAAGTACTAATCTTAAGTACTGTATAATATCATATCTTATTGTTATTGCTATTACTGGAAAAACGAAATTATTTTTTAAATTAATCGACGTATTCTGTATCTTATCAAAAATTCAAAGCTTTGTCAAACTATTATGTACCTACTATACTGCCTATACTACACTACTATAATATGTACTAATCCTAGCATGTGAATCACTTATAAATATAAATAAACAAAATTTTAGTAAGATAAAAGATACATATTTGGAGCATCTCTAATTTCAATTTCAAGTCTTTTAAACCATGATATGATAAGGATAAGTTACTCAAGTCTCTCAATTTCAAGTTCAGAGGGTTTTATATAGCTCGTACGTTCAATACTTCAAAAAATCATTATTATATCGAATTTGCACAAATATTTTAGAATTTTGTCTTTTTGGAATATTTTAAAATTAAAATGCTGCTAAAAATAACAAGGTGTTATTGTATTTGTATCGATTCGAATATCGAATTCAATTAGGTACATAGGTAGAAAAGATAATTTAAAATTTTCAAATTAGTAAGTAGTAAGTATAATAAAATAAGAGCTCTTCGGATGCTTTTACCCTTAAATATGAACGAATAAGTATCATTTTTTTGTTAAAAAAAGTATAAAAGTGAAGATGATCTGATAATTTTATTAAACACTCGAGTAAACAAGTAGTTAACAGTTCTAATTCTAATATGCAAATTTTAAAAGGGATGATTTTGGGTGTTTCTCAAATACATTATGACTATGACGGTAGAAAAAAAACGAGTCACTAACCCAGAGATTATCATAATATGATATGCAGTATGTAAAGTGTAAGTATGACCAAGTAAACTAAAGAAATACTTATATTTATACTTATAATTTGCAAAAATTATTCTGAAACTGGTTTTAAACTTTGCCTATTACCTACCTATTACTACCACTACTTACTTACTACCACTACCAGCAGCAGTACTTGACCCTTTACGTTAGTTCAATATAAATATCAGTAATATCTCAATAGTTAACAATATTTTGAAAAAATATTACAAAGATAAGTCAGACTTTGACCTCATTTTTAGAAATTCAGACTTGAAAAACTACTATGTATTTAGTCCTCAGTAGGAGTAGGAAAATAAGGAACAAAAGTCAGGTGCATTTTGTAATTGCAGCAGTTTATGGCATTTGAGCAAAAATGTCCACAAAGTTTACAAAATATTTAAGCAATTTTATAATTATCTTGACTTGTATTGTAAAATTATCATGTAGTTTTAAATATGAAGATAAAATATCTATAAAAGTTTTAAACTATCGGAATGCCAATCCTGAACTTGGTTCAAAGTGTTTTCGAGGTGATTTAAATTGTCCGGATAGTTCACTAATTACCCCTAGACCTGAAGTTAAATTGGGCCGAAATTTTCTTCAAGAATGGTCAATCCCAGCTGGATCAAGTCAGTTGACTTTACAATGTCAGAGCCGTTCTGGACAAATTAAATGGGACTATTTCGGACAAGGGGTAAGTTCATCAAAATTTTAAAATTTTGTTTTTCCAAAAGATTATGTAGGGTATACATATATTCTTTATTCTTTATATTATTCGATTAATCAGTTCTGATAAATCAAATTTTGATCACAATCATTTACTTACAATTAGTTGTATCGGTTATCTGTATATTGAGAATAAAATCTGGTTTTACAGAACTGGATCATGTAGAAAACATGAGATTTTTTTGTATTTCTAAAAGGCTACCGGAAATATCGACATCGAATCAACCCGATTTGTGAGTTCAAGTCATTTTGAAGATGTTCGGAATTATTTACACACCTCAACAATCACGTTTGGAAATATTAGTGATCAACTAACTGGGAAATATACTTGTAGGAATATCGATGACCAAAATACTTTCGATGAATTTCAACTTTTTGCACCTCGTAAGCAAAATATTTTCCAAAAAAAAAAGCTTTTTTGACCCAATATTCGTAAAAAGATATTGAATTATTTTCATTGTTTCATTATCAATTCTTTATTTCAACTTTGAAATACCCGATTTTGTCCAAATTAAGGTCCTAACAACCATTCATATTCATAAAATTATAATATACTGTAGCTGTGAATCATGAATTTCATGTATCAGTATTCCCCTCATTTATTATAATGTACAAATCTAACATCTACCTATCTAATCCGTAACATATAATATATAGGTACAAATACAAATGATAAATTATTTTAAAAAATGCAAAAAATCCACAACTTGTCACAAAATGTCCCATTTATTTGCCATTTCTTTTTAGAAAAGTATGAAAAACGTCCTGAAGAAGGATCTTCGATTACAATCCAAGTGCCAAAAAACTCGAAACAAATAACCATACCATGTTTGGGTCAAGAAAATTTCAAAAAAGGTCAAATTTCACTCTACAAAAAGATAAACAATGTATGCATATGATATGTTAATTAAAAGCATTTTAAAATTCTTTTAAAACTCTTAATTTGCTATAATTAAATACAGAATAGCTGGAAAAAGCAAAGCAATTGGTTTTGGGATCCATTTCGTGGTTTTATTTTGCAAATACCAACAAATAATTTGGAAATGGATCCACGGGTTTTTGGTCAGTACATTTGTAAATTGCAAAAAAATGAGAAAAAAATCAAATTCCAGCGAAAGATCAACAAAGGTAGGGATAAAAGGAATATATTTATCGGGATGGGCAATTCTCCAGAATCCATGGGATTTCCAGAAAAATTTCCATTTCGTCGACGAGGTGTAAATATCCATATAAGAAGGCCAGTGGTTAAGTTGAATAATTATAATTTTAATAATTTACCTGGACCAATTTCGGTGAACCGAAGGAATGGACTATTTGGACCACAAAGACCTGTACCGCAGACCATGGTAAACCGACAGGGGGTCAATTATCCATCATTTCAGCAAAACATGGGACCTAATAGACAATCAATAAAGTATCCATTTCCACCACGTCGAGGGATTTTTAGTGGATTTATACCTGGAAATTTTCGACCAAATTTTGGCCAAATTTCTTCATCAAATTCAGAGGAAAGTGGCGAAAAATGGCCAAGTTCGATTTTTCGTCAACCTGGCCCACCTTATTTTAATCAGGTGGCCAAAATCCCGCCAAGGATTCCATTACCTTTACCCTTACCATCACCACTCACAAGTAAATTGACCAATTCGGTTCAATGCATTTTGAAAAAATTTACAACAGGATTTGGAACACCTTGTGAGCCCGAAGAATTTTTTGAATTTCATAAAGGGTTCGAGGATAAGCCTACTGTAATGGAAATAAATTTGATGCCAGAATCAGGTCATTTCAAATTGAAAACTATTGATAAGTATACCGCTATAAATTACCCTTTTTTTACAGAATATCGATTTTTACCCATTGAGAATGTAATTTATGAAAGTTCAAGACCATTTAAATTACAATGGGATGTCAAAATGAATGGCCCAGGAAGTGATTGGTCCGACGAGGGCAATGAAGTGAGGGTTCTTCATAATTTACCTGATGGTTTGTTCGAAATTGAGAAGATTTCACCTGGAAAAGGATCCATTGAAATTATGGGTCTTGAAGAAGGTCAGTCTAAAATTATTTTTTAATAAGAAAGATAGTTTAATGAGAAAGATAATAAGAAAGACCTGTGAACTGTGATGTGGCCTATGCATGGCAGAAAACTTACTCAAAGTCTTCGGATCTTAAAATCTGAATAATATCCGAACCGAGCTACTCGTATACCCGGACTAGTATACCTAAAAATTGTTCAAACTCAGGGGTTAAATGAAAAAAATTATTTGGGTACTCTTGATTTTGATGTCAAAAGCCATTTTTTAGGTCAAATTGGTGTCAAATTTGAATTCTTCTTAATTAAAAACCTCTATTTCGAATTCGTACCCGTTCGGGTCGGGTATTATTTAGATTTTCAGATTTCAGAATCCCACGACTTGTGTAAGTTTACATAACTAGGTATAATGTTTTATTATCTAATTTTGGATTTTGGAAGTTTAAAAATTTCGAGAAAAAGCACAAACCCATACCTACTTTTTCAAATCAGAGTTTAACCTGGATATTTTTGAAAGCGAATTCTTAAATTCAAAACCTTGAGAAAAAATTACCTTAATCTAAACTAATTGTAGGGGTATCTTAAATTAATTGTTTATAAAATAGTCAATAACCGATTCAATATTTTATGTATAAGTACGTAAAAAGTATATTGTTCTTTTATTGCTCTTTCTAAATAGGCGATTTTGGTCAAGTTTCTGTTGAATATTACGATCAGAAAAAATTAAAACAATCTCGATATACTTGGAAGTATTTTATTATCAATGAGAATGACTATAATTCTGCTGGGATTTCAATCAAAAAAATTTCTCAAAAGTCACAAGAAATTTCATGTAAATCCAAGAGTTCTTCAAGACCTGACTTGACCTTTATAGCTTTGAATGCAACAACCGGATGTCCTATTAAACAGGAAGTAAATTTACTACTTTATAAATATAAGAATTTTAAGATAATTATTCAAATTTTGTAAATTTTTAAGGAGATTGAATTGACCGAATGTGGGGTTGGTTGCTATAAATTTGAAACGTTGGTCAAATTTGGAGAAATCAAATGTTCTGGAGATGGAGTTGAACAAATTTTGAAATTTCCTCAAGACCTGGCTATCTGTAACTTTGCAGTTTTGAATTTTTGATTTAGAATTTTATGAATATATTACAAATTTTAGGTTCTTCAAAGCCTTATTTTGTTGAAAGAGGGGTTATTAAAAGAATGACTAAGGATTTAGTTCAAAATAGTTCAAATAAAAGCTCATTAGTTATCCCTTGTCCGAGTAATAATCAATTTCCGGAGAAATTGTTCCTTTATTCTGCACTTCGAAGGGTACAAATACGAGAACTAAATATACAAGATAGCGAATGTTTAGGCTTTAATTTAAGATAGATCATATCAGACCATAAATCAGATTTTTGAATATGTGAGATATGAAATCAATAGAAAATTTAACAGGTTAAAAGCTAGGGATCAATGAACTGTTCAGTTCATTGATCCCTGAATGAACTTTTCAGTAGGAAAATGCCTTTGTCTAGAAGGCATTTGAAATGTCAAGAATTCCGGTTTCCGAGCACAATTACGCCTGGGAATTGGGAATTATAAATGGCATTTCAAGTCTTTTGGAGCAATTTTGGTCTTTTTTAATTTTTTTAATTTTCTCTTCCATGATAAAGTCTTCAATTTATTGACCCATCTCTTATCACCTGTTAATCACCTGTGGCACCAAATTATTTTTAAATTCGTGATCTTCGTTAAATTTTCGATCGATTTCTCACTTTTTCAAAAATCTCATCTGTATTGTACGAGTATAGGTACTACGAGTATTAAGGCCTAAACATCTTATTCTGGATGATTGAAATTCTAAAAAGTTCAAATTTTTTTTAAATTGCTTAAATCCTAGTTTTATCATGAAATTTTTGATGATGTTTTAGAGGTTCAACTTAATGGAGACTGATGATTATGAAACGATCAAGATAAATTTCGATCCAAAAATTGGCTTTATTTTAAATGGAAGTAAAGAGGAAATGAATGAACTTCCAGATATTTTTAAATGTTCTTCATCAAGTGATCCAAAGGATTTATCTGATGCTGTTATTTTCCATTTTGAAGAAACAGTATATCAAAATGTCAAAATCGAATCCTCAACTATTTCACACATTTCAAAAGGTTATCATTTTTCTAAAAGTCTCAAAAAAATTGCAAAAATTATCGTAAAAATCACAAAAAATATTCAAAATATTCAAGAATTATTATAAAAATTTTCAAAAAATGAGTGAAACTTTTGACCTTTTTTAATTTCAGATGTGAAATTTATCCCGGATACAAATCAAGTTGAAATCAGCAAACTACCATTACAATTATCATGGGAAAGTAAAAACGAATTAGGTTTGACTTTAATCAACACTCTCATATATCTAATATAGGTATTTTCACAAATTTTTTGACTAATTTCAAAAATTTCAAAATTTTTTAGAGCTTGATGAGGACTACAAGCAATTTTTCGATGGTGAATTTTGGTCAGGTGTTTATTCAGACCGTGATGCTGTATACCCTTATGTTGGAACCTTTGATTTGACTCGTATTAAGAAAATTAAACTGATTTTAAATGCAAATGATGAAAGCCAATTTGAAATCCGAGTTAGAAATAAAAAGACTCGAGCAATTGTAAAAACTTGGAGTTTCGTTGAGAAACAAACAAAAATTTCAGAAATTTTTGGTAACCACAAAATACCATTGGTTTTATTTTGTTTTATTTTATTTTGTATTTTGTTCTTCATAGAATGGTTCAAGTCTTCTAATAAAGGAAAGGGAAATGAATCAATTTTTCATATCACCGACTCGAAAGAGACAAATTATAACAAATTGACAGTGGAGAATACCCTCATGTTGACATGCACTTCAGTTGATTTTACAAAAAGACCGAAATTACATCCTTATTATTGCAATACCCCGAATGCTTGCGAAATTATGAAAGGTTGCTTTAAAAAGGTATTTAAGGTTCTTTATACGTTCAAATTTCAAATACTATCTGTAGAACTGCATAGCTGCTATTTATCTTATCTACATAGACAGTGTTGGCACCACTGGCTAATATAGGAGTGGCCAAAATGTTTAAATTGAGCAAAATGGCTGGCTAGAAATGATTTACTGGCCAAAATCAAAATTTTTAAAATATAAATACTGATATATGATTATCTACTCTACTCGTACGATATATTCTTAAATTGGGCCCTTTTAATTACCTACATTTTTTATTTTTAGCAATGCTACCCAGCCGATGCCTTCGAAGTAAACAAATGTCCAGGTCATTGTGTCCAATTGAAAATGTCAACTTCGCCAACAACTTTTTCAAAATATTTATTAATGGCCAAGTGCATAGGTGACGATGGGATGAATGAAATTACTCAAATTGTCACTCAAAATGGTAAAAAAGTCAAATTTTAATTTAGTAAAATTACACAAGGTAGGTAGTAGCAGTGGCGTAGCCAGGCATTGTGCCAGTTGTGACTGGCACACCCTGTTTTTTAGCCTAACTTACACTAGATATAATTGATATCTGAAAATTTATCACTTATTGAGCTTTTTATTTTAATTTATTTAAGTTTTTTTCAAATTTTGTAAATTTGATGTCTTATTCAATTCAACCCTCAATTATAAGTTGATCTTATTAAATTTTATAAAAAGTTTTTTTGAAAGGTAGGTAATTTAAATTTTTACTTATTGATTTTGATTTACTACTAGTGTAGTTGGGAGTAATTACTAATTACAAACGAGCTCATAGCAATCCCCGAAATTATTTTTTTTATCTGATTAATTACTAGGTCAATTCGTAGGTAGGTCGCATTTTTTAAAAATTAACGCAATTCGGAGCTACTCAAAGTCGCAAAAATCATCAAAATGGCGTCCACCGTCCAGCTACACCCGAATTTTATCATAGGTCTTTTATAGGGGCTGATATGATTTTTTGAATATATTGACCTTTCAACGGTCAATTCCCAAAAAAATCATCAAGTGAAGTTTATAAATGTGTAATTTGGATTAATTGATAAAATTTAAATGGAAATAAAGAGACTTTATTGCAGAAACAATGAATGGCGTGATTCAGGATCAGTGAAATTGAAATTTTAAATTTTTTTTATCGTTTTGAGTATTTTCTAACCTCAAGTGCAAGTTCAGAAAGATCCTTTAGTACTTTAAAAAGCGTCAATAATTATGTAAGAACTTCATAAGCCCAATATAAAACAAAACATTTATGTTTCATTCTATGATTTCATATCATATAATGATTTAAGTCTTAGATATGAAAATTCTTTATTATTTCTTGATTATTTAGCTAGATTTTCGAAAATTAGACTTATATTTCAAAAGACCATGCCGGGTTTGGGCTATTTTTGGGCCAAACGAGGAACTAAATACGACTTGACCTATTTTGTAGTCCTTGAAAAGGCGGTTCTAACGGTATATGTCAAAGTCCCCAAAGACCTTGCCCTTAGGTCGAAAATGGCCAAAAACCATAAAATTTTGG
>JAQIXA010001609.1:0-23434 GCA_034699045.1 Nanhermannia cf. coronata Gr-Ori-00579
TGCTGTTCGAATTCTAATTAAGATTTAATTTCAATTTTTCAAGATAATTTATCACATTATGCTCAGTCAAGTAAAGCCCAGACATTCGAGTAGGTATCTCAATCAAATATTTATTACAAAGAGAATCTAATTTTTTAGGCAATTTATCTAAAAAATCTTTAGTTTTCTGTAGTAGGTACAGAACAGATAGTTAGCAGATTTTTTATCTATTCAAAACTTGTAGACGCTATTCTTTCAGGTGATTCTAAAAATGTAATATTCAAATTCAAAATCCCATTCTAATCCATTATCAAAATGTTTACTTTTCATTTGTCTAAAAATTCTATAGTCTAGGTGCTACTTTTATAGGGATTTTTAACACCACAACAGCTGGCAGACAAAAAATTGTTCATTTTGCTAGCTCTATAATACAAAATACAAAGTTTCTTTCAAAAATACTGATTAAAATTTATAACCGCCTATAAACTTGTGCTTTGTAATCCAGTTATTGATTTAAATTTAAATTAAATCCAAAATAGTTACCGCCTACCTATATAAATAATTAGATTCTGCATTTTTAAAAGACTTTAAATATGTATTACAAAAATATATAGTCATAGTCATATACTTCAGTACCCTACCTACTTCAGAAATATTTTTGCCAATTTTTTGATATTATTAAACTTACGCTTCGATCATATCATAATGCCACAGAACCAAGTAATGATTGCAATTTCTATACACCTATATGAACAGTACTGGAGACTTGCATGTACCTACTTGTATAAGAGCTAATTAAAAAATATTTAAGAATGTTTGTATGTATTGATCTAGAAGTATGACAATTGAAAATGTAGGCACATTTTGATACTAAATTTCCTATACAGACAGCTTTAATTTTGAATAAAATAAATTTTCGATCTACACAAGTACATCAAAAACAACGACTCGACAAAGTTAGAAATATATAATTGATAAAATTTTTAAAGCATATTTTAGAATAATTATTCCATAAAAAGGTTCTTTTCCAGACATGGTGAGCCTTACAGACTATTGATTTTTTGCAAATTAATTAGAATTTTAATAAAAGACAAAGTACCTACTTGTTCAATTTTATCAGTATACGGTTATACCTAGGGTACTTTATTCTTTGTAAGCAACTTGAGATATTTGTAGTACTTATTGCCCACATGCATTACACACTTACATACGAGTACACTTATACGAGTTGACAGCATTGTGTTTTAATGTGTGTGTGTGAAAGTACTAATAAAATTTCTTCCGGCAAAATGACAAAAATTTAGATATAAATTAAAGTTGAAGTTGATATATAAAATGGCATACATAACATACATATATATGAGTTAAAATATTCTTATAAGTAAAATCCTTTTAGTAAAAAACTAGTATAATGTCATTGCACTCAATTAGTTCAAACCAGAAATAAAATGTATCAAAAACTGCATTATCAGCATTAGGTATCTAGTATCTTTTAATATGTTTCAGATACCCGCAGATTTAATTTGTTTGAAAAAAGATCCAAAATAGATTTTTATCTTTATTTTGGTAGCGTATTATATAACTTCATTTGATCACAAGAGTGGCTTAATTACATGTGATTTTGAATGGGTTTCGACTCGACTGGATATACTAGTAAGTACTCGAAGATTTGCGATTTAATTTATTTTATTGCCTATTTTGTGTATTGAAGTATTTCTCAGATTGCAAAAAGGACTACAAAACTTTCTCCACTAATACCCGATAAGATCTCTTTGGAGAAAGTTTGATCTCGATTTAATTAGAATTTTCCAAACTTAAGTACTATAAAGAACTATAGTGGTACTACTAGTGTATAAAATATTTCTGAGTATTTGAAACTTTTAGATAATCTTTTTTTTAGAGATTTAGATAATCAAGATTTTCGAGTATTTACATAATATCGAGTTTATGATATTTTAAATTGCTTTTACTTTTAATTTCCTTTAACTCAAGATATTTTGAAATCTTGGAAAGTTTATAGCCTTTTTTTAGTGTAGGTAGATAATGATCAGATCATAAAAGGGTCTATAGAATATTTTGATTATTATGGTTTGAATGCTTTCGTATTTATATTTGTAGTACCCTACCTATTATTACCTATGTCTTTTTAAAAGGAAAGTTGTTCAACTTCTGAATAATTTAGTCAGAAATCCCAGCAGATCATTGATCATGATATGGTATGGGTCAATAGCCTTTAGGTTATAATCTCAATCTCAATTTGTCAATTTTTTGCTCAGGAAATGGCAAAAAAAACTTGTCATTTTAGTCAATTTGTCAGGCTGTATACTGTACCAGTATATATTATATACATTTTTGATCTCGAACTTTCAATTTTGATAAAATTTTATCCAGATATGAGAATGCTCAAAACATTTACCGATTCAATTATATCTGTATGAGCGATTTTAAAACATTTCAATATTTTGAATTATTTTAGATTTAAACGCCAAATACAATTTTAATTTGAAATTTCGATGATTTTGTATAATCTCATAGTTATAAGTATTTCTTCTTATATTTAGATTTTAAATTCCAGCTTTTGGAATGTTCACAATCATTATATTTAGAAATTAAAAGTACTATGAGGTATACCTAATTAATTAATATTAGATTAAAGTTTTTCCCTTTGATAGATTTCAATTAATTAAAGTTATTCAAAGGTATAAAGGCATAGATTAAATTTCAAAGCCATTCAGAATCAATTACATACATACAAATGTACCTACAATTAAAGAAGTCATAAAAAAGTTATTAGTTGGAAGTTGTGTGGTATATTGTGTCAATTAGAATTAGAGAATTTTGATTTAACTTTATTAATTCTGATTCTGGGATATTTATACACCTACCATATAAATAAAGTCATTTACTTTGATATATCTGGGTATATTAGAGATTCCAAATAAATTAGAAAAGTTTTTTTGTTTTTACTTTAATTTATTAATGCGTAGGCTCTTGTAAGCCTTAATATTGCGCATTTACAATGGAAATATTCATAATTTTACTACTAATGTACTACCTGTTCTGATTACAATCTAGTCAAAAAAAATCAAATTTGCAAAATTGTAGACTATACCTAACCTACAGCCTACAACTACTACTATACTAACTTATAGTACTTATCCTTAAAATGTCAATTTGTGACATGAAATGAGACAAATGAGAGATTTAATATTATTGATTTCATTATGTTATTTTAGATAGCAAAATATCTCCTATACTTATCCTTAGCTCAATCAATTTCCAAAACTAGCCATCATTATCATTTACTTAATAAGTTTTTTGAGAATGATATGACTTGTAATTTGAAATTTGATATCAATTTCCTGGTTAGTACTTATCTAATACAATCCATGTAATATCCTTTATTGACTTTTTCTCGAAAAAAAGTGAAATCATACAACCAAATTTCATTATGATTATGATTATGATAAATTTGACATTTCCCTTGCCTTGACTTGAAACTTGAAATCAACATCTGTTCAATTTTTCTAAACTTTTTCTAAGCTTTCTCTTTAGTAATAAGATACTCTTTTGTAAAAAAGTGCTTGATTTCAAACAACCTGTGAATTCATATGAATTCTAATTTATTTATTCTTTATAAAAGCTCAAATAAAATAAGTACATTGTACCTACTTGTCAACTTTACAAAATAATAGAGTAAAAGATTTAATTTAGATATGTAATGTAATACATGATAAAAGTAGTACATTTAAATTTAAAATAAATATTTTTAAAAATATTCGAGACATAATAAATTTCAATTCGTCCTCGTCCAATCCACCTACACAATTTTATGAGATTTTGAAATTTCATTAAAAGATTCTGAGAGAAAGCTTCCGTTTGGTTTGCTATATAAATACCTACTTTACTTGTCCAATAGGCTTAGGGCAAAGTTTTAGATTTGAAAAGCTTACGTTCCTTATTAAAATTCATCTACTACGTAGATGTACTACTATTCTGTACAAAATGATATAATCCAGAAGTATTTATGTAGTAGTGAGGTTATTAAAAAATTCTTTCAAATGAAATATCTTGCAAATTCTCAATAAAATATATCTATTTTAGTATGGAGAATTGATTTATAATCTTGCTCAAAATTTGAAATAAAAGTGTTACACTCTGGATTGTAATTGATTTTGATTTGAATTTCCGATTGAATAAAGTTTAGAAATTTCTCTTGAAATTTATGGTACCTTACTAACAGTAGGGTACTTTGCAAATAAAAATTTGAACTGGCAAAGTTAATTAATTCCACGGAACCAAGAGATTAATGCGGCAGAAATTTCTTCGAATTTTTAATGACTAGTAGAAAATCTTAAAATATTTCTTGTAAATCCTTAATCCTTAATATGGATTCCAGAATAAGTTTTTTTTCATAAGAAAGTAATAATATGTAGTAGGATACTTATGTTATGTAAGTATGTTGAAATATCCGTAAATCTTAGACCTAAATGTAATACGAACCAGCTGAAGCCATTTTTTTATCTCTAATCCTAATCTTTAGATTAGCTTTTTTTATTACAATTTTTATATTAAATTTTTTCATATCTTTTTATTTCATAGGAAATTTTGCCAGTGTTCTGGTAGGACTATGATAATCATCATCAATTTGTAATTTTGTAAACAAAAATGAAGTTTTCCGACCTCACATCAGCTGAAAAGTTACTTTTATCTTCGGTGGGTGCTTCAGCACTTTTGCTGACAGGATTCATAGTCATCTGTCTTGTTCGGAAAGAATGCTGGCTGAACAAATACATTTGGAGAGAAGGTAAACAGTTACTATATTACATATTATATTTCAATTATTTACAATTTTTATAAATTCTCTGGAATCAAAATAGTCTCTGTATTAAAGTATATATTTAGTAAACTAACCAATTATTAAAAATGTCAAAATATTGAATAGTATTATACATAGTATTATTCGATTCTAGGAAAAAAGAAGAAAATGTCAGAGGACATAATCTGCATCAGATACCCGCCAGACATTTATCCGTCTTCTGTTGGAGTCTATAGAGAAAGTAAGTCTAATTTTAACTTTTTTAACTTTCTTTTTAAACTAAGTTTTCTACCAGGTTTTTGTATGTCTGGTTAAAATTGAAATCAAATTTCAATTACTATAATTTGAATAGAAATATTCTAGGTATCCTAAATCCTAATTAATATCGTAATAGAATTCTTTAGAAAATCGAAATCATTATTCAAATGAAAGTTTGGAAAAATTGCGACATAAATAAATCAAAGCTAAAAAATTTCAAAATTTTGTCCATTTCAGTAGAATCTCTCTCTAAACTTTATAAATACAAAGATAGTATAGGTATTAGGTATTAGGTACCGAAGTCAATATACTAAAATAAGAATTTTGATTTTTTAATTTTTTTGATCTTTTACAAAAATTCATAATCTTAATTTAACTTACCCTACTTATATAAATAGCATAATTGACCTAAATTTGAATAATGCTATCTAAAATTACCTGTCAGGATAAAAAGGATCCAATTTTTTTGATTTATATTTCAATTGAAAGTTTGAATTTAAAACTGATTGCTTATATTTTTATTTTTGTTTTGATTTTGATTATTTTTAGACATAATCAAAAGCCCTGAAGATGAGATGGCTCGGCTTTTTGCCTCCTACGGACAAAATTGTGCAAAACGAGACTCAACTTACAGTTCAATGAGCGAATCCTCAACTTATGACACACCACCAAATAATTTGACAGGAAGTGGGAGTTCTTCAGCTACGAGTCCCATGTCTCCTGGTCATCAGGCGGCGGACCAAAGTCAGAACAAACAACCATTTTTTACATTCGCTTTGAAGTATGATAACGACCATGGTCTTGTCAATATTGATTTCCTTGTAAGTTCAAAAGATCAAGATTTATTACCATTTTTATACATTTTGAGTTGATGGAGATATCCAGACCCATCCATAGTTTGCTAAAGGACCCACCCACTTGCAATTTGCACTAGTCTAAAATATCAGTATCAGATAAATGTTAGTACATAAAAGGTCTAACTCTGTAGGCTTAAGGTCATAATCATAACTTTATCCAAACCTACCTAGAATATTCCGAGGTTTGATTTTCTGAGAAGTTTGATTTCCTTTACTAGTTTTTGTAGTACCTACCTACTACTCGTAGTCTAGTAAAGAAGTTTATGAACTGAAACCGAAAACTTTGCATTTCCTTTTCACCTAAATCTAAGTTTAGACTATAGCTTAGGTAGGTCCTAGATTACTGCAAAAATCTCTGGAACCATTACCAAAGCACACATTTTTCATGATTTCAGACTTGTCGACTATTATTTTTTTGATTTTAGAGTTAAATACCTTGAAATTTTGACCCAATATGCCGGACTTCTTGATTCTTTTTAACATTTATATGAGCTTAAATCATTCAAGATTTTGAAAATTTGTATGTTAAAGTTTAAATTCAAAAGATTTCTCATTTTTAATTTTAATTACAGATATTCTAGTTTCTAATTAAAAATTTGAGGTTTTTTAGGCATTTTTGGACCCTAAACTGATCAAATTTTTTCAAAGTCCTCTCATTCTCCACAAATAAGAGATTTTTCTCTATTTATAAAGTAGGCTAAGAATAAGAAATTTGGCATCTCACGAAAAAAGCATTAAATTATCTAACAAGCTTTAGTTGTAAGTTGTGTGAGATAAATCTTTGCGATGGTTTTATCCAATTTTTACTTTAATCGCCCTTGAGCTCATTAAGGCGACAGCAAGCGAACTTTCACTTGGTGAAAGTTTTGCTGTTTTGCTTATCCTTAGTAAAAATTAAATGCCACAATCTTAACCCCCGTGAGATAATAAACTTTTTTTCGCCCACAAAATTGTACAAGTTTTTATAATATGACCTATACCTATGGCTTACAGTAGGTATATACCTATGGTCTATAATAAAATTAAACTATACTAGTAGCTATTCAATTTAAGAAAAACACGAAATGGTTTTTTTGGATTGAAAATTACAAGTAGGACACAACACGAGACTTTACTCGTACTAGTAGGTGTATTACAAGACCCCAAAAAAAACCAAAAACGTACTTGGTTTTAAAAAAATCAAGTACCCTACAAATAGTACTGCCGTAGGTACATATAGTATTGTAGGCACAGTCCAATCCAATGGTTTTGTAATTCAATTTATTCAAGGATTAAAGTTTAGAAAACTGATCAAATTGTAAGAAAATTTGCAAAACCTCAAGATTTTGGTTGTGGTCAATTTAAATATTCATACTACCGATATACCCTTGTATGTAGGTACATACATAGGGTACTTTATAAGACCTAGGATTACATAGGATAGTACAAATATTTTAACATTCAATACAAAATACAACTTTCTTGTACTGAATACTTAAACAAAATTATGTAAATTGATAATGAGATTCAAGACTTGAAATTTGTAATATTTAGATAAAAAGACTTCCTCAAAAGAAATCAAATTCAATTTTAATACTTTTCAAATTGGAATCTGATTCAGTGTAGGGTATTGAATCTCAATGTAATATTTTAAGGATAATAATAATTTGCATAATGCTTTCTCCTACACTTTCTTTGATCTACACTATATTTGCAAGATCAAGTTGATTATATAAGTAAGTACCTACTTTGTATTGCACAATTCGGCCTGATTTTGTTAAAAAACATAATATTTTTAGTCAAAATTAGGTTGAATTATTGGAATAAAAGGCAAAATTTCCTTTTATATAAAGCCTAATGCATAATCCTTTTGTTAAATCAGATTCATTTCTTAAGAATGTCATATTTAATTTCAAGGCAGTTTGAGCTTAGAAATCTCTCAACACCCACAAATATATAAGTACAAAAGTATAATGTGATTTTATGTGTAATTTTCGAATCCTAATCTTGAATCTTGACAAAATAATACAGATATATAAGTAAGTATTGTATAGAATAAATATTAATATTCTATTGAGGTATTTTTTCATAAATTCTGGTTTCCAACTACCTACATAATCACAGCATAGCAACATACATCATGGTATGCCTCATATGCAAAAATATACGTAGGTATTCTACTTCTACTTATCAAATATCGAATAAAATAAATCTACTGTAATATTCTTTGTTATGTATTCAAACACATTATTTCTCTTGAATACAAAACTACATCCCATAAAATACAAGTACTACATAGTGTATTTCGATCGATTCAAACTTTTCATATACAAAATACTATGTAGTAGGTACCCTACATATATTGCACCCACTACTATTATAGTTAAGTAGTTTTAATATAAAATCTAGAACAATCAATAGTTTCCATAAATGTTGGGCAGAAACCATCAAAAATATCATAGATACCTTTAAAAAAATACTTGGAAAGTGTTCATTTCCATTTTCATTGGAAACACTGTAGGCTGTAGATTGTGCTAGATAATAGTTTATAGGCCATTTGCATCTAAATTATGGATAGATCTGTCATTTTTAGTTTGACCTAAAACATGTCTAAAAAAGGGGTAATTTTTAGATTGAAATTTCTATTTATACTCGTAAGGTATAAGTCACTTATTCTGATGCTTTTTAATAAGATCTCAAAGATTTAAGAAATAGGGATCTTATAAAGGGCCTTTTATTCCCTCAAGCCACAATTTGAGAAAGAAATTTCCCAAAAATTCACATAATATATACTGTAATTGTAATTAGTAATTAGAGTAAAATTTTGGCCAAATATTTGATAATTGATACTGATAAATAAGTTAAGACCCATCAAAGTCCCTTTTTAAAACTTTTTGGAAAGTACATGACATCATAATTTTTAGGATAATTTTATGTAGTTTTGTGACCCCTGCATGCTCAAATGAGAGTCATAGTATGCAAATGTTGTATGCATTTGTAATTTGAGACACATAAAGTAATTAAACAATACAGAATTATGTATAATGATTATTATTCATTTTGTATCCTCATTATCACAATTCCAAGCCCAGATTCCAGATTGAGAATTGAGAGCTCACATTTGGGTTTATATTTATACTCACACTAGCACACTCATAGTCAATTAGTTTTTATTTGCATTTCCTTTTCTATTCTCTATCCCCTAATGGCAATTCTAACATTGCAATGCAATTCCCTACAAAAATGTATCAATTCGTACAAGTTCCTGAAATTCTGAAATTTTGCACAAAGCCTCAATTAAAATGGAGAGGAGGTTCTGGTTCTGAAATTACAATTGAAATGAGAATATCAATGTGTACTACTACTACTAATAGTAGATACCTATTGGTTATATGTGTGATATGAAATATACATGGATGATACATTGGAACTTTGGTCTAAAAAGTTGAGTCTAAAAAAGGGTTTTTAGCTTATGTGGAGAAAGTAGGTCAAATTTGGCCGAGTTTTTACCCAGGGTTTTGCACTCACCGTGCCATGCATGGAGAACCATGGGCTTTTTTGCCCCGTCGCAGAAATAATCATAAAAAACTTTATATGGCTTTTATATTTACTTCTTTAATACCCTCTTTAAAGCTTTGATCTACAGTTTACAGTTTATAGAACTTTCTCCCACAACTTCAAGATATTATTTGGGAGTTTAAAATTTATATCCCAATTCCTGTGAGAAATGCATATGAATGACAATCAATGATTTCTATTACAACACAACACTAGTACTAGTACTTACTAATACTAAAGATAAGAATAAGTACTTACCTACTCTATTTTCAAGTCATTTTTAGGATATTAAAATAGACCTAGAGTCTAGAGTCAAGCCTTTAAATTGAAAATAGCAAGGTAGGTACTATTTTTGAAATGGATGATCATTTCACAAGACTTCAACTTGCCCTCAAAGTACTAGATATGTGTAATGTGTACTACTAGTAGTAAATAGTACTAGCTAGTACTTAATTTTAAATGAAGTGTATGAAAGATCCTTTTTGAGACTGTCAGAGCCAGAATTTAAATGACAAAAGAGACATTTTGCATTTCTATTCAAAGAATTTAGTCTTATGTAATCTTATCTGACTGATGGTGAAAGTTTTTGCTTTTTTGATGTTGCAGTAGAACAGAAAGTTCTGACATTGATTTTGATGGAAAGTTGTAAAATTGATTGCAAACATACTCGTGTATGAAGCATTATATATATATCATTATTTTTAGTTATAAAAGGGTCATGAGAGCCTCTACATTTTAAATATCCTTAGCTTAAATCTACAAGACTCTTTTGGATTTATAGATGGTTAAATTTTTGAGATTAAAAATACTAGATTGATTTATAGTTTAGAATCTTTCAATAGCTAGATAAGATATTTATGAAAAAATTGGAATTTGGACCTTTTTCTCAGAGTATATCACATTTGGATTCTTCATATTTATGAATAAAGTTTTCATAAATAACTTTTTAAAAAATAAATAAGATATGGTTCATACTTCTTGCTAACTTTTGAATTTTCTTTCTACAGGAAGCTCGAAATCTCCCATTCCGTGAGTATTTAAACCAACCCTGCGATGCATTTTTTGCACTGGAGATTTTACCGAAAAAAACAACTCGTGGTAAAGCAGCTGAAATGATGCGATATAGATTTGTAACGAAAACCATACAGAAGGCAATTGGAACTTGCGATTTCTCTGAGAATTTTTTGGCACAACTAAGCAAGACTAATCTCATTGTAAGTCTTATCATACTCATACATACATACACTTAAGTACCCATGATATTAGACTCTAGATCGGAGTTTTATTCAATACCATATAAGTTATACCTACTATGATAGTCATAAAGTGTAATAGCAGTGTAAGTTAGAAGCAATTTATTATGTCCCATTACCATTAGGATCGATTTATTGGGATTATAACGCTCATAAAATATATAAAAAAATATGATTGAAAGAAAAAATCCTTGAGCCAATTTTATAAATTTCAAGTATTTGCTCAAAACTTATGGTAGGCCCCCAAGTTTTTGCAAAAATGTACCCAATTGTCTCAAGATTTTTGACATACTAGATGAAGTAGGTGTATGCTTTGTGTAGATCATAAAACTTTTCATAAATCATACCTACCCTACTGATATATTATAAAAGTTTTGTTTACTTACTAACTTTTGTACTTACTTTTTTTAATCTGGCTTAAGGGTCTGCAAAAGAAAAAGCAAAAAGTATCATACCTACCTACTAGTAAATCACCCACAAATACTTAAGAAAATACATTTCCTGATTACTTTCTCCTACTATCAGTAGCACTTACTACTATATCTCTATACTTTATAACCTTAATTTTCTATAAATAAAGATCATTCAGGTCCAAATAGTCAATAGTACTGATACAAGACAAGGGAAAAATCAATACACTTACTACATAGTACTAGTACAAAGTCAATTTACCGCAGTAAAAAAAAGTAATAGAAAATTTGTACATCTTGAAAATGTCTTTAAAAATAGACTATGTAGGTGCTTGGTAAAAAGACAAAATCTCATTTTCGGCTTGAAGAATTCGAGTAAAAGAATGTGTCAATGTGTTTCACAAAAAAAAACTTGAAGGATCAAAGTATATAAAAGAAGTTTTAATAAAAGTTGCTTTCTTTTTTGTGCTTTCTCCTGTAGGACTATACGATAAGGTTCACCGCATTTGACCAGGATAGATTTGGTAACCCAACTGGTACCTACATAATAATACTATACATAACTACTATTGAACTCAAAAACTTTTTGAAAAAGTTAATAATTTTAAAATAATTACTAGAATTGGGACAGACTTCGCTGACATTTGAAGATTTTCGTGATTTTACTCAGCACAAGCTGATTCTCAGTTGCTCGCTTAAGGAACCAGTTATGGTAAGAAGAAATTAGGTCAAATATCATATTGAACATTATCCAAACTCCTTGTCCTAAAATGAGTTTAATTAGTCTTGGTTGTAAAAATCTTGATATTTTAACTTTTACTAGAAAACTGGAGACATTCTGCTAGGTCTGTCGTATTTACCAACTTCAGAGTAAGTTTAAAACTAATTGCAGATCCTATAGTGTTTGAAATTATTTTTATTTTAGACGACTTTCGGTGACGATAGTTAAGGTGACTGGACTTGGGTCAGGATTATTTGGGACAATCCAGAAACATCACAGTAAGAAAAATAAATTTCTAACTCTCCTTATAAGTATAAGATAAGAACTAGGATAATTTCAATTTTCAATCCAATTGCGAGTCATTGGATTAAACAATTTGTCTCGATAATAACTCTTTACTTTAACTGTTTTCTGTCTAACATATGTACATACAAGTAAAGTGGTATTTATCTCAAAAAATACAATTTTTTATTATTCAACCCCGTAATTGTAATCCACTAATCGTAAGGATAAAGTATCCTTTAGGTAATGAAAAAATTCAAAATTTTGGAAAATTACTCGAAAAACCTATTGAAAATTGCCAGTTTCTCGAAGAAATACTGGTAGTATATCTGTAGAATAGCATCTACCTATAGGTTTTTCTAAGAAAAGTTGCAAAAAATGTTAGGTAGTATGTATAGGGGAATTCCTTTTCTTAAGTTAGGTTGTGTCATTATTGGAAGTATGTAGGGCACATTAGATTTTAATTAAATTCGATTGCCGATTATTTCCAAGTTTTCCTACCTTCTATGAAACTTGTAGTCTAATCTAATTTCTATTTGATTTAGATATCTGCTATGTTCGATTACTTCTAATGAGAGCTGATACTGGGAAAATTATTAAGAAAAAAAAGACGACTTTCCAGCGATTAGCAAACGCAGGTATATACCTACAACAAGTCTTTTGAAATGTTCAAGAGTACCACAATGCCGTGATGATAATTAATCTTTCCATTATTTCATTATTTTTTAGGGACAGCAGGTGGTGAAACTTTATTTAACGAGACCCTTGTGTATGACATGCCTTCAAGCGAATTGATTCAAACAGTCCTACTCGTTCTTGTCTGTCTAACAGATAAAATCCCTAGTAATTCTACTAATACCACCAATGGTACCAATAATGGTAGCAATTTATCTCCTACAAATACAAATTCCACAACTTCGTACAAATCAAATATTGGTGGAGGTTTATTATCGACTTTGGCTTCCGCTTTGCCCAACACAGCATCAGTTTCCAGTTCTCCCCCTGGGGGATATTTCATTGAGGATCGACGTGGGTCTTCTGTGAGCTCAAGTCGAAGATCTTCGGATCAGGAAGAAGCTCTTTTCCACTATGCTTCTGAGAATGGTTTCGTAAAATCTACAAACTCTTCAAGTCAATTAGGACCACCACTTACAAATGAGAATGGGGAACTGGAAACGATGACCGCATCCGAGGCACTTGAACAACAACAATCTCAGAGTAATCAACAGCGAAGGCATTCACGGACAAGAGACTGTGTCATTGGCAAAGTAGCTTTCGGATATTCAGTCAAGAACCTTATAGGGAAGTATCATTGGGAGAAAATGATCAGAACGCCGCGAAACGTTATTAACGAATGGCATGCACTTAAATAAACCAGGCTAATATTGAATGTATACTGCTAATTTCTGAATGTTACCTGCTAATATTTTATCTCAAATAATGATGAGTTTTTGTTGCATATTTTGAGATAAAGATTGTTTTGTAAACAGGAGAAAATTAAGAGGAATACATTCAGACTTTTTTAGCAGGGAAGTTTTGGTAACAGCCAATAAACCAGATAGATCTGAGGCTGATATTTTTAAAGCAAAAAATTAACAAATATTTCATACAATCGTGGTAGAATCAACGTGGTAATGATGGTGTATTATATTACCTACTTTTATAAAAAAAAATACAAAAACTCACATTATTAGACTTATGCAATGTTTTGTTTATAAATTAGTAGCCTGTCTATATTGTTCCATAATCATAAAACAGAAAACCCCAAGGGGATGTATAATCCAAATATTGAAATTATTATAAAGTAGCTACTTTTCATTAATCCCTTCCAGATTGTATTTAAATTTAGGTAAGTATCTGTAAGTATTCATTGCATTACAGAGAGATAAGCTACGGCTTCTATATATATAGTAGTAGTCAGTTTTTAAGTTTAATTTAAATAACATTTTAAAAAGCTATCTGTATTACAATTAGGCATACAAATCGTAAAGAAAAAAAATTTAAAGCTAAAATATCTATCTAGATCTAAAAATTTGTATAATCTTCTATATACCTAGATATCTATTACACAATATAATCTATTACTAGTATAGTAGGTAATTTAATATGTACTTTAAATTAAATCTAGAGAAAGCTCTTGTAAATGTAAGTAGAAAAATATACTCGTAGACTCTAAAGTTGATAAAATTATTATAGGCAGAAACATAGTACTATTACCTAGTGTGTAATAATATATATGTAATTATAAGAATATAGGAATATAATATTTTCATACAAATTATCTAATTATAAGCTGATATTTATACAATTTAAAACCATACCTGAGCTGAGGCAATTCAAGTTTAATTATAATGTATTTAAATATATACCTAAGGTATTTGCAGTTGTATTAGTATACAGGTACACTAGGTACTCCACTAAAGTTGAAATGTAAGGGAAATTAAATTGATCTCTATCAATCTCTAAATATAAATATTTTATATAAATAATTTTAATTAGTACCTACCAAAGTTTGTTAATTTGCTAAGTTTATAAACTTTAGTTTTGTAATAGTAATTTAAAAGTAGTAGAAATGAAATGAACCTGAATAATTCCTAATTAAAAGAAATTATTGTTTTATAATTTTTTTTGGAAATAAATGATATGATAAAACAATTTTTGATTTAGGTAGATTTCATATTTAACGGCATATCGTAATAATTTTATTTTTCGAAAAAAATATATAATAATCTACGTTTCGATATTTTCAATTAAACAATATTTTACTAGATACACTTTGAAATTATATCGTCTACATATTTACATTCATTTAGATTTCCAGCTCTGCATTGAGAAGAATCATTTTTCAAAAAAAGTGTCAAATTAAAAATGAAATTGACTGGCACAAAAAATTCGATTTAGAATAGTAATGTAGGTAAGTACACTTAATTACTTTTTTTTGTACCAGACAATGTGATATTTAAAAAATAGGACAAGTTCATAAAGTGGAGTTCATAATTGAGTAATAATATAACAATAACAAGTTTTTGTTTGCGTTAAAAATGAGAGACTAGTCGTGTATTCATTTTTTAATATTTAGTTAGGTAGATTTATATTATTTTGACAAACAACTGACAAAGTGATAGAAGAATTTTAAAATCACTATTTACCTTGTCACAAGGGCCTTGTGTGTGTATTATATTTATATTAGTAATAATATGTATTAGGTTAAGATTTTTTATTATTTAATAAAAGTCTTTAGTCTTTTAGTTGAACTAATAATTTGAGTAGCGAGAAGTTCCTATGTAATTAACTATTGAACGATCTTTATTCCCTCTGGTCTAAAATTGTAAGAAAAAATACAATTAATATTCTACAGAATATTTTTATTACACATTACATAGTTTAATTTAAAAAAACTTACCCAAAGGCAATACACTGCTGCTAGTGCAAAACCTATTCCTCCACCCATAGCGCATCTTCTTAAGCCAGCTGTTAAAATAAAATATATTACAAATTACAATGAGATTCATAATTTGGCTAATACCTACCATTTAATTATAATTACACCTTGTAAAATCAAATCGTTAACTCAAGATACAATCTACATTTTACATTAGGGATAAGCACTTTTTAAATTCTGGTTTTACAAGCTGAATTAAATTGAGAAATGGCCCTAATTGTATTTTTTTAAATTTTGAACTAATCTTAATCTTAAGGTTCATTTCTTTTCTTGTTAGTATCCATTTAATTCACTTCGAAAAACCAAATGTTGGTCTAATTTCTACATTGACATTGAATTGAGGGGTTTTACAGATACAGAGCATTATTTAAATTAAATTAAAAGAAAAGATATCCTATTTTATTTTGTTATTTTTCCTACTATGTCTCCTACATGGAAAGTAGTTTTTGTAAACTGATATAGCTCTGACATTTGAATAAACAGCACAATACAATACAATACAATACAAATCATAATAGCAATGGAATCAAAAAATATGTCTTGCTTGTCTTACAAGTAGATTTAAATAACAGTCCAGTAGCAGTTGCAGCAGCTAGTGTATTAATTTCATCATCTGTTTCTCTCATCCAACTCAGAAAGACTCCAAATCCAGAATACATCAAGGCCATAACACCCAGTGCATTACCACTCGATGCTCCTCTCTTTCCAATATAATTTATTAACCTAAAATTAAAATAGAAATTAGTCAAATTCCAAATAGATACCATGATATTGATATATTATATTATTATATAAAAAAGGACTTACTGTGTTCTTCTAACTTTAATAGGTAATGCCTTAGTATCCTGAATGCCTTTATAAAGTCCAACAATCCCACCACCACCAGCTCCAATCAGAACAGATCCACCAATACTTCCAAATGCATACTCTAGTCGTCCCCTAGACTTATTTGATCCATCAGGTAAGATAAACTCGGGCTCAGTGGACACATAAGGATTGACGCTTAGAAATGGTGACAATTTTGAAGCTCCACTACTATGCACTACAATCAAATAATCAAAATTAAAATCAAATCATCAAAATAATAAGGTACATAATTATAAATATTATGCATGTCCCTTGTCATTTCATCAACACCAACTTTAAAAAACCAGACCTTGGCATCAATTCTACAAGCAAATGCGTGTATAATGTATAATGCATGCAAAAATCGGGTTTTTTAAGCTGAATTACATATTTATATTGGTAGTTAAGTTAAAGTTAAATGACCATTTTACGTACCTGACACATTCATAGAAGGATCTTCAGGTGTATAATTAGAGGGATTGTACAGACCCAGTAGATTTTTTAATGAACTAGTCTCTCTCTCCATTGTCGGTGACGATGACTGATTTTGTTGATTAAAAACCGAATTGTCCGAATCAATTTTGGGATCCGGGTAAGCCCCTAAACTAAAAACCACTTAAAATTCCAGACACTTGAAAAATTGAAATTATTGTCAACTTTAAAATGGTCTCCTAAAAGTGAAGAAAACACGACAATTTTAGAATTTGAGCAGAACTGGGACACCCAATGACATTCTAATTGTAATTAGAGGCCAATTAAACTTAATTAGTTAAAATTATTCGTAAATTAATTTAATTTTTTTCAAAAAAATTGTAAAAACTTATCTTATCCCATGTGCTTTTGGGTGCGAAAGAAAGAGACGAAATTCGAATCGCTAATATTACGTCATACATCTGCGCCTGTCTCGATTTCAGATGGCGGCTCATAACCTTCTCATTTTTTCTTCACTTTTTGGTTTTTGATTTTTGCTTGGACAATTTTTGGACAATTTTTTAAATTAACTGGCAATTAAGTTATAAATTACTTATAAACACATCAATTTATTGATACATGGCTAGAGTAAAGCTTCGTTATAACGTCTTCAAGTTATAACAAAGCTAAAGGGACAAAATTCCAATTTGTAATAAAGTTATAAAAAAAAATTTTTGGGTTCTTTCTGTTCTAATCCTAAGTTCTAAATCTAAATCTAACCCTAAATACAAAGGGATAAAGAATTAATGAATACAGGATTTAAAAGCTGTGGTGAATGTTATAACTAGGTCAACTGTAGATTGTAGACTTAGGTAGGTTTAAACTGCTAAAAAATACCAAATTGTGCTAATTATTATAATTTCTATCTAAAAAAATAATGGCAAATTGAGCTGAAATTGCTGTTTACAGACAATAAAATCGGGCATATTAGCTCTAAAATCTATTCAACGGAAGCAGGTACCAGGTACGGTAGGGGTATCAGTTCAGTGTTCTACGTCTACAGTCCAACAGAATGAATAGATCTTATCTTAACTTAGGATTAGTTAAAGTTGTAAAAAAAATTAAATGCCAAAAAGTCAATTAAATTAATGTAATCAGTATAATCACAGATAGTCAAGAAACTTGAAATGAAAAATCTCTCTAACTTAAGAAGAAGGGTACCTTAAAGAAATTTTGGCACGATTGGTTGCTCTAATTTTTAAGACTAATAAAATTAACTGTATACTGTATACTAGAGAATATTTAGTAAAACGATTGAGAGAGAATGTTTTATATTTTTGTTACCGAATGAATGAATATAAATATTTTTTGTTAAATTCCTGTATTGTTTATTTACTTTGATTGAAATATCTGTATAGATATGTCATATGAGTCGAGTTGAACATCCAAGTTTGTAATTTTTTAAAGATTTTTTATACCTATTTATACCATTCTTGAATCATGAATGATTGGGAAATCCTCAATTTGGTGCTTTTTTTTTTAAATTTTATAGGACAATTATTGACAAATAAATCCAAAATTTACAAGTATCAGGCACAATACTCTATTACCCAAGGTATAAAGTATGTATATCTATGACTAATTATGACGTTAATCATCGATATAGTAGGTCAAAGGGCACAAGCCTTGTACAGAAAAAAGATTAGAAAAGTTGAGGATCACATGCAATGTACAAAATACCTATAGGTTTGGCTCATGTCATACCATACTATATAATTAATAAGAAACCCATGGTTTTCTTATCAAAATTAAATTGAAGAATCCATAATCCTGGGACTTTACTGAACTAAATACATACATTTATCACTCAACTTTTGAAAGAATATTTTTAACAAATATTTAAATAGTTTAATCTTAATCTTAATAGTAAGTTAAGCTTAAAGTCTTATGTAAGGGGAAACCAGACCCTGAAATCTGAAATATTGAAATGTCTTGACTATATTTGAAGGTGAAGTAACATTTTAGTATGCTAGTATAGGCTTTTGATATTGACATAATTTTGATGGTTAAACTTTTAAACTCAAGTCTTTGATAATTTCATTAAAAAATTCAGTACCTACATATTATGATAAGCAATCTTAGTATTTATGCTATAGTAAGGACACATTACTAGTGGATAGGCAGTTTAGTTGGGTTTGTAATTTCTTCAGATTTCCTTAGTCAGCAGTGAGCAGTTAGTTTTAAATATTTTTTTGTAAAATGTTCCTTCAAAAAACCGGGTCAACCATTTTAAGAAATAGATTTCAATTGGAAAGGGTTCGACAATTGTCGGTTCTGACTTCACAATTAGCGATTAAGAACGATAAAATTAGTCAAAATGGTCAAGTACAAAGTTTTTCGACTAGTTTGTCTCAATTTGGGCAACAAAAAAGGCTACTTCCAGGTTAAATTCTTGATTTATGAGTAGAAAATCTTTATAGATTTTTTATTTTCTCAGATTTTTTGATTAAATTTTGAAATTGTTTGGGTTTTAGGCAGAGAAGAATTTGCATCAAGGCATATTGGACCAAGAGAAAGTGACAGGGATCAAATGCTAGGTACCTACTTATATATACCAATTTTACCAGTAAAAGCTAGTTTACCGATCTAAATATGTTCTAAATCTGAATATAACTTAATTTCTCAGCCTATATTGGATACAAGGTCAGTTACATAATCAAATTTAATTTAAGAGCGTATTCAAATCTTTTTTTATAGACTTTAGATGATATGATTGCAAAAACTGTTCCTGAAAATATTCGATTAAAACGAGATTTAAATATTACTGATTGTTTAGGTAGGTATAACTTATCGTTATACTCATAGTGAAACAAAAAATGAATACAGTATTTGCTTGATTGTTTTAAACTTGTAGATGAACATGAACTTGTCACTTTAATTAGAAGTATTGCCGAGAAAAATAAAATATGGAGAAGTTACATCGGAATGGGATATCATGGATGTATAGGTAAAGATTTTGAATCGGATTAACTCTTAAGAATAAAGTACTAGTACGATTTCCTAACTAATTTTCTCCAATAGTACCTCATCCAATTTTAAGAAATATTTTCGAAAACCCTGGATGGACAACTCAATATACACCATATCAACCTGAGATTGCTCAAGGGAGATTGGAAGGACTTTTAAACTATCAAACAATGGTCACTGACTTGACTGGGTTGGGAATTGCAAATGCATCTCTTCTCGATGAAGGTACTGCAGCTGCTGAAGCCATGGGGTTATGTTATAGGTATATAAAACTTTTATACACAAATTCCAAAGAAAAATTATAATTTTTTCGAAATTTTGCAAAGGTTTTGCAAAATGTTATTTGATTTGAATTTAACAAAATTGGCAAAAAAAATGCAAAAATATCGAAATTTCGAACATAAATTATAAAAAAAGTACCTACCTACCTATTTGAGAATTTTTTAATTCCTCTAAAAAATCTAAAATTAAAAATCTCGGGTAACTTTCTTTTTAATATTTTAGACAAAACAAACGAAGGAAATTTTACATTTCTGACAAAATCCATCCACAAACGATCGGTGTAGTTGTTACAAGAGCTGACTCACTTGGACTTGAAACAGTCGTCGGTGACTGGAGAAAGTTTGACTTTACAAATCGTGACATTTCTGGAGTTTTATTTCAATATCCGGATACCGAGGGAAATATCTTGGACTATAGGTAATTATATTCAATAGGCTTACCTGGTTATCTGTATTTCTATTTTATAATATTATTATCATGTACACTACTTACATACTACATGAAATATTAGGTCGGGTACTATCATTTTATATTACCTATATTTATTATGTATAATTTTTTTTACTTTCACTAGTGAACTCGTCCATTCAGCTCATACCAATGGAGTAAAAATTTGACTTTTTTATGACTTTTTGACACTTTTAATCAATTGTTTATGTGTATTTTAGACACTGGCTTGCTGTGCAACTGATCTATTAGCATTAACAATTTTGCGACCACCCGGTGTAAGCTATTATTTTTCTTTAGAAAAATTGAAATAAAATATTATCTAATATTTAAGGCGTTTGACGTTGATATTGCTGTCGGGACCAGTCAAAGATTTGGCGTTCCTTTAGGTATAATAAACAAACCCAAATACCTACTAAAAAGTTAAAGGTTAATTCTGAAAAATATGACATTTCCTATAGGATACGGAGGACCACACGCTGGATTTTTCGCCTGCAAAGAATCTCTTACTCGTTTAATGCCCGGTATTTTTCTATATATTTTTTTTTGATTTCAAGATATCTAACTTTATAATTATTTAACTCGCAATACTAGGAAGAATGATTGGTGTCACAAGGTTTGTTTTTAGTGCTGTTTTTATAGAGTTAAATTGTGACATTTTACATTTTGTAGAGATGCAAGTGGACGATCAGCTTTCAGATTAGCCCTTCAAACTAGAGAACAGCATATTCGCAGAGATAAAGGTAAAATATAGTCTTTAAAATGTTAATATTTTGCAAATTTTTGGAAAAAAACACTCGGATACTTGATCATTTGGGCATTAACGATAAGTCATAAGTCATAGAGCATATTGTATCAAAAATTTGAGATTTTTTGAAAGAAAAATCTTCAAAATATGGAATTTTGTAAGGCAGTTAGAATCCCACAAAATATCATAAGCTTATTATCCATTCATCAGAATGTTCCATTGAATTATAAATTCTAGATTTCATAGTTAATAAAATCAACGAAACTTGAATTTCAAATTGAAAATTGAGATAAATATAAAATGTAGCCCTTTCAAGTTGTACAATACCAACTTAAGTTTTTTTTTCTATCTCGACTTTTTGTAACTTTTTAGCAACAAGTAATATCTGTACAGCCCAGGCATTGTTGGCCAATATGGTAAGATACTATGCACTATAGGATTTTTCTTAAAAATAAGCCTCGGAAATATGCTTTTTTTCTACTGGTTTTTTATTTTTATCAGAGTGCTATGTATGCAGTCTATCATGGACCTAAAGGTATTTAAATAATTAATATTTCAAATATCTGGTTTTTGTTGATAATTGTAATTTTCTCAAGGTCTCCAGCAAATTGCTACAAGGGTTCACACCGGAGCCCTCGTTCTCGCTAAAGGACTCAAAGATGCCGGAAATAAAATAGAAAATAAAGTCTTTTTCGATACAATCCGAGTAATCCCACAAGATTTGAACCAAGTTAAAGAACGGGCCAAGAGCAAGGAAATAAATCTGAGGTTTAACCCCGATGGCTCTGTTGCAGTTGCCTTAGATGAGACAGTGAATGAGGAGGATATAAATGATCTTTTGTGGATTTTTGATAGCAAAACTGACATCAATAAATTAAGTGAAATCATCGATAACACTGAAACACTTGAGGGAAGTATTTATAATTCAGAATTCCGTCGAACCTCAGGTAAATCAGTAAAAAAAAATATCAAAATCTCCAAATTTTTCTATCAAGAAAAGCAATTTCATTGTACAAATTCTAATATTTTAGAATATTTATCACATCCTGTATTCAATACCCATCATTCCGAGACTGCTATCGTTAGATATATGAAAACTCTTGAAAATAAAGATATATCTCTGGTCCACTCCATGATTCCACTTGTAAGTTTTCAAAAATTCTCAAATTTTGAAGGTTTTTAATGATTTTTTGACAATTTAGGGATCTTGCACAATGAAATTAAACAGTACAACCGAAATGATGCCTTGCAGTTTGAGACATTTTACAGATATTCATCCATTCGTACCAGTAGATCAAGCTCTAGGTATTAATACCGTATCATAAATATTTTGGAAAATCTTTATTTCACTGAGTTAATCGATTCTGGATCAATGTTTTTCCAATTTGCAAAGATTTACTTAAGAAAATTGATTAATTTTAGGATATACCGAACTCTTTTATCAATTGGAACAAGACCTGTGCGAAATTACAGGCTATGACAAAATCTCATTTCAACCAAACAGGTACTTACATAATATCTTATAAATTTTCAGTATGTATCAATTTGTTGAAATTATAATTTTGCTTATTTTAGTGGAGCACAAGGAGAATATGGTAAAAATACACTAAAAATCAGACATTGGTAAACTAACTAAGCATGAACTTTTTTAGCTGGATTAAGAGCAATCAAATCATACTTGGATGCTAAGGGCGAAGGCCATCGAAATGTTTGTCTCATTCCAGTTTCAGCACATGGTCCGAAATTCTCATATGGTTTTTTATTCAAAAAGTTAATTTAAGTTTAATTTTTAGGTACAAATCCCGCATCAGGTATAATTTTGTGGATAATTTTGAGAGTTTGAGGACTAACTGTCCAAGTGCTTTTTTACGATTTTTAGCTCAAATGGCCGGTATGAAAGTGGAGGTAATTAATGTCTCCAAGGACGGGTCAATAGATATGAAGCATTTGGCTGCAAAAGTGGAGAAACATCGTGAAGAGCTGGCTTGTCTAATGATCACCTATCCATCGACAAATGGAGTTTTCGAAGAAACAGTCAAGGATGTTTGCAAAATGGTCCATGATGCAGGTCAATTAATTGAACACCTTATGTAGACAAAGACAAAGACTTATACC